>BMAO01024173.1:0-40803 GCA_019973975.1 Trichonephila clavata
ATTGTAAGAGACACTCATATGACAACGCTGCCAATATGTCCGATCCATATAATGGTGTGCAAGCTCTTCTAAAAGAAATAAATAAATAAATTCGCTAATTATGTGCCATGTGCTGCACATTCTCTTAATCTAGCTGTGCAGAATCAGTTAAGGTTGCAACTGAAATCGTGAACTTCTTTGGTTAAGTGCAACAAATATATGTTTGCTTTTCTACTTCGACCTATAGGTACCCCTTAGGGGGCTCACCTTCTTTAGGTGAGTACGGGTTTCACGCTCCCGAGGGACCCCAGTGAACTTTATTTTCCTCACTCCCCTCTCCCCTTTTTTTCTTTTGGACATTTGTTTGCTTTGGGGAGTTCCTTTTGTTTATGGTTTTTGTGATAAGATATCACTGTTTTAATTACATAACCCACGATTATTGCTTTCCTATTAATTTTATAACATTATTTAAGCAAAAAAATTGAAAAATCCAAAAAAATTTAAAAGATATGTTTTAAAAACTTTAAAAAAAAATCCTCTTTTTTTAATTAACATATTAACAGGTCGGCGGCGTATCAATACCGATCTGCTGCGTACCTAGCCCTTAGCTCTAAGGGGTCTCAGTACCACCCTGTAGCCTCTCCGCGAGGGATACTATTTGGGCAGTGGAAAAGACCCTTGCGGGTAGGGTATGCGGCGGAAGAGTTGCGTGCGTCGCTGGCGACGGATTTGAGGTACGTTATGCCGAAAACGTCCTAGAGGTTGAGGGCCTTGGTAGCGGATGGCTAGGCGACGGGGACTCGTTCATATCGAGAAATCCTCCTTGGCTTCGGCCTTGGACCGTGCCCGCAGCACGTTATGGGGGTTTCCCCGTTGTCTAGCTTTGAAGAATCCTCCGGCGGTTCCACTTGGCACGTTAGAAAAGTGTGGGAATTCGTGGCCTGGCGGGGCCCCGATGGAACTGGAAGGAATCCGTGTAGCCAAAAATATGATGACAACTAAAGAGAATATCGTTTTGCCGCCTCCTATGGAGACAAATAATATTTCTTTAGCGCCATCAAATACTCTCTCCTGGGCTGACAGGGTCGAGAATTTGACCCCGTCATCAAGTCCAGGGTTTTCTTTGTGCCCCGACGGAGGCCAATCTCCGTCAAATTCTCCCGTAGTGGAGCAACAATTGTATTTGACTGCCCGTTTTTTCATCATTAAAAAGAACGACGAAAATTTTCTTAACGTATCACCTTTCTTAATTCATAAGGCAATCACGAGTGCCATAGGAGCTGTTAAGACGATTCGGAAGATGCGATCTGGGGACCTGTTCCTCGAAGTTACATCTTCCAATCAAGCTTCAGCTCTTATGAATCTAAAGAAAATGGCCCATTTTGACATCACAGTCACTCCACACACCAGTTTAAATTTTTCCCGTGGCGTTATCTCGGCTGCGGATTTGTTGAACGTGGACACCGACGAGATTCTTGAGAATTTGCGCGAGCAAAAGGTCTGTGGAGTCAGACGAATCACAATTAGGCGGGATGGACAGGTGCTAAATACAAAGCACCTCATCCTGACCTTCTCGACTCCTGACCTTCCACAGGCCGTAAAGGCTGCCTATCTCAACTGTCCAGTTCGAGCCTACATTCCAAATCCGCTGCGCTGTTTTAATTGTCAGCGATATGGCCATTCTAAAACCACTTGTCGAGGTAAACTTACCTGTGCTCGTTGTGCGGAGACAGGCCATGATAGTACAGACTGTAAACTGAAGGAGCGCTGTGTTAACTGCAATGGAGATCATCCTTCTTATTCTCGTGCTTGCCCGACTTGGAGTACTGAAAAAGAAATTACCACCCTGAAAATTAAAAATAATATGTCCTACCCTGAAGCCCGACGTGTCGTATCCTCACGCACACCGGTCCCAGGAGTTAGTTACGCTAGTGTCGCAAAAAAAACATTTAAAGACAGTTCGACACAATATTCAGATCCTGAAATAGAAACGGCGGAAAAGAACTCTCCCCCTCCAACTCCAAAGAAAATAGTTACTCCAAGACCTCCTAGCACTTCGCCTAAAAGACCAAAGAGTCGAAGATCCCGTCAACGAGAAATGAATTCTGCAAGACCCAAAAAGAAAATGTCTAATTTTCGAAAAAACCCCATCCGGTGGATGATTCGGAAACAATCGAATTACATCCATCGGAGGAGGATTTTATGGACATAGGTCCTTCGACTCCTAGCTCCGAAGGCGGAGTGAATGCAATCTTATAATGGTCTCCTTTGTTTCATGGAACTGCCGTGGTTTGAGGACTCGACTCGATGATCTCAAATCCATCGTATCCACGTACCAGCCCGCATGTGTTGCTCTTCAGGAGACTTTTCTGAAGAGTACCATGACAATGCGAGTGCGTGGTTATAATTGTGTACGACGGGATGTAGATGGCAATGCATCTCCAACTGGAGGTGTATGCCTTTTCACGTCCCATCTTTATCCCAGTAATGTCGTCACACTGCACACATCATTACAGGCTGTGGCAGTACGGATACATATCCATTCTTTAGTCACAGTCTGTTCTGTTTATTTACCACCCAATGATGTTGTGAAGCAAGTGGATTTGAATCAATTAGTCAGTCAATTGCCAGCTCCTTTTATTTTGCTCGGTGACTTTAACGGACACAGCCCTCTGTGGGGGCAGGATGATACAAATTCTCGTGGGCGGCAGATCGAACAGTTGATCTCTGATCACTGTCTCTGTCTGCTTAACAACGACGAGAAAACGTATTTCCATGCACCCACGAGGACATTTCACTCCCTCGATCTTGCCATTTGTTCGCCAACACTGCTACCGATGTTGAATCTTGAGGTTGAACGAGATTTATACAATAGTGATCATTTCCCTCTCCTAGTCTCGCATGTTAATGGTGCGAGGGCACAATATCGCCCTCCCACATGTCATTTTCATCGCGCTGACTGGGATAAATTCACACGGTTAGCGGTTATCACTGGCACAATGGTCCAGAGCAGGGAAGTTGATGATGCCGTATTCAACGTCACTGAAGCTATTAGAAATGCTGCCGATGCAGCCATTCCGAAAACATCTTATTCTGTTCGGAAGCTGTGCAAACCATGGTGGAATTCTTCCTGCCAACAAGCAAAAAAGGAACAAAGGAGGGCGTGGGGTATTTTCAGGAGATACCCCACCACAGAAAATCTCATAGCGTTCAAACGTGCAAAAGCGTCAGCTCGTAGAATTCGACGTCAAAGTCAGAGAGAATCTTGGATCCAGTATATATCTTCAATAACATCGTCCACTACAAGTGAACAGTTATGGAGAAAGGTGAAAGCCGCGAATGGCCTTTATCGGGACTTTACCATTCCGATATTGGAAACATCGTCGGCTATTTATTCGTCGCCTGTTGTTGTGGCCAATTTGATTGGCCAAACATTTGCTAGTGTGTCCAGCTCCGATTCATATAGCCCTGTATTTCAGGCAACTAAGAGTCTTTTAGAGCGGACACCTATCAACTTCAGGTGTCAACAGCCTGTACCATACAACTGTGACTTTGACATGTGGGAATTGAAGAGGGCCTTATCATCGGCCCATAATACTAGTCCAGGTCCTGATGGAATATCTTATGAATTGCTTCGCCATTTGAACAAGGATTCACTAGTAAGACTCCTGTACCTATTCAACCGAATATGGAGGGAGCAGGTGTATCCTACTCAATGGCAAGAAGCCATAGTGATTCCCATCCTAAAACCTGGAAAAGATCCAAAGGACCCTCTCAGCTATCGACCGATAGCACTCACGAGCTGCCTTTGTAAGACACTAGAACGTATGGTCAATGCCCGTCTCGTGTATCAGCTAGAAAAGAACCGATGCATTCCTCTGTTTCAGAGTGGCTTCCGTAAGGGAAGGTCCACTCTCGATAATTTGATAATGCTGGAAAGCAAAATAAGAAATGCTTTTGTCCGGAGGAACCATCTGGTCTCCATCTTCTTCGATATCGAGAAGGCATATGATCGTACTTGGCGGTATGGGATCCTTCGCACTCTTTTTGATTTTGGTTTTAAAGGCAATTTGCCAATATTTATAAAAAACTTTTTAAATCTCCGCACTTTTAGAATAAGACTTGGTGGCACTCTCTCTTCTCCTTTTACTCAAGCTGAGGGTGTGCCTCAGGGGAGTATTTTGAGCGTCACCCTTTTTATATGTCATATTTCACCCATCTTAAATATTTTATCGCCCTCTATACAGGCATCTTTATACGTTGATGACCTGCAAATTAGTTGCGAAGGCTCGGACATGCGACATATTGAGCGACAGTTACAAACTGCCGTCAATAATATTATTAAATGGTGCGACACGAACGGTCACAGTATTTCTGCGAGCAAGAGTTGCTGCGTGCACTTTTGCCGCAAAAGGGGTATTCATCCCGACCCCGAAATACGCATCCGTGATGTACAAATTCCCGTAGTCCCCGATGTACGTTTCCTCGGAGTAATTTTCGACCGCCGACTCACCTTCCTTCCGCATATCTTACATTTGCGGAAGAAGTGTGAAAAGTCTTTAAACCTCTTGAAGGTGTTGTCCAACACCTCTTGGGGGCGGATCGAACATCATTACTCAGAGTGTATCAAGCCAGCGTACTTTCTCGTATCGACTACGGATGTGTTGTATACGGATCGGCGTGCAATTCTGCTCTAAAAAAACTTGACCCTCTCCATCATATGGCATTGAGAATATGCTCTGGTGCGTTTCGCACATCCCCAGTGCAGAGTCTCTACGTCGACTCAAATCAGCTCCCTCTGGATTTACGACGGAGGAAACTTTCACTTACCTTTTATTTTAAGGTCTTGTCATTACCTTCCCATCCTTTAAAAAACATGTACATCAGTACCAGCATGAAGAGATTATATGATGCCCGGCCATCTAACAAGCGGCCCTTTATGGATAGGATGAAGCTCATGCTCTCTGATCTCGACCTACCTAACGTGGACATCCAGCAACGAAACCTTTGGCGATTTCCACCTTGGAATATGCCACGTTTGCACTATATAAACCCTTTTGCCTCGTACAGTAAAACCACTGTCCCATCTGTTGTCTTTCAGCGCCTTTTCTCTTACCATCGCAGTCGGTATAGTGCGTATTCGCCCATCTTTACAGATGGTTCGAAACGTGCAGGTTACGCAGGCTGTGGCGTCGTGATTGAAGATAACATGCTCGGTTATAGGCTCGACACTTCTTGCAGTGTTTTCACTGCCGAAGCTGTCGCCATATACCGTGCACTTCAATTAATCGACTCCTGTTCACCTCGTAAATACTGCATCTATACTGATAGCATGAGTGTATTGGAAGCGCTTGAAAATTACAACGATCGGTGCCATCCAGTGGTGTGTAATGCACTCGACATCGTTAGTCGACTATATAGCAAGGGTTTTGATATATTGTTTTGCTGGCTACCCAGCCACGTAGGGATTATTGGCAACGAGCAGGCGGACAGTGCGGCTCGGTCGGCGACGACATTTTTTCCACTAGCTGTTCCGCTATCAGATATGAAGCGTGTCATCCGGCATCATATTTTTACAGCATGGCAGGAATCATGGAGTCAGCAGTTTGATAACAAACTGCACTCTGTGAAACCTGTCATTGGAGCATGGCCTGTGATGCCAATGCGAAGGACTGATGTCAAGTTGACTCGTCTTCGCATTGGTCATACTCGCTTCACACACAGGCATTTGTTGTTGGGGGAAGATGCTCCTCAATGTCCTTCATGTAAGGTCTTGTACACAGTGCGTCACATTTTAATCGATTGTCCTGTTTTTAAGCATCATCGTATCACTTTTTTTCATACATCTGTTTTATCATTGTCTGACTTGGTGGGGGAGACCCCCCCACCAAAATCTGTTTGCTTTTATTTTTAAAATTGGATTTTTATACCTCATTTGACAAAATAATTTTAAACTATTTTAACTTTAATTTTTATGTATGTGCATGCAGGCATGCACATATATAAATATATATTTTGTATTTCATCGGCTTTTTTAAATACTTTAACAAACGTATAGCGCAGTTTAGCCAAAATTGGCTCTTGCGCCATAAAACCCAAAACTCACTCACTCACTCACTCGACCTATAGGTAGAAACTTCTAAATCGTGAACTTAAACTGAACTTTATCTTAAAAAGATTAAGTCATACCAGATGGTCTTGTCACTGCGATCCTTTTCAAGCCGTAAGAGATAAATATTGTAATATCATGAATATTCTTAAAACATTTAGGGACAATGAAAATGAGAAAATTGATTTTCAAAAGGAGGCAGCAAATTTATTTAATAAATTAACAAACTCAAAACTGCCATTTTAATTATATTTTGGGAAGAAATTTTTGAAAGATTTAATTCAGTTAACAAAAAATAACAGATTCTTGGGGTTTGGACATCTGTGAAGGGAACAAGTTAATTATGTCATTAAAAACGTTTATAAGCAATGCACGACATGTGAATCAGATCAAAAATCAAAGGAGTATCAAGACGCAGCCAAAAAATTAAGTCCTCATGTAAAAACAGAATATAGCGAAGTGAACTAAGGACGGGTTATTTCAAAATTTGCAGATAAATTCATGGAAAAAGCTGTGTATGGGACAGAAAAACTTAAAAGAGACACGATTATTGTAGCGTTAGATAAGGTAATCCTTGATTTAAATAGAAGTCAAGTATATATTTGCAGGATATATAGTAAGAAATTAAAATTTTTGATGGATTTGCAAGATCAAAGTAAGGAGAACGTCAACCTGGAGAATGTACGCGCTATTACTGATTATTATTCAGATGATGTAGACCAACACTTAGTAAATGAAGGTGTTCAATTAAAAACTTATCTAAAACTAAGCTAGTGTCCTATACTTGTATTGATATATTCAACTTAATTCTTGAAAAGAAACTAATTCAGATTTTTCCAAATTTATTTACCATTTTATAGATTTTTCTAACGATCCGTATTACTAGCTGTGAAGTGGAGCGTGGGTTCTCTAAAATACCCTACATTGAAAACAAATATAGGACAACAATGACAAATACTAGGCTTAATTATGAATCACTTCTTTCTATTAATATTAATCTCACCGAAGACTTAAAATTTGATGAGCAAATAAAAGAATATTCACAGGCTTAGCGGTGGGGAAAGAAACAAAGGAGTCAAAGTAATTTCGAAAACGAAAATTAGTCATGCTGATTTTGTGAAGGGAAGGAAAAATTTATAAAAGTAGAGAAACCCCGTGAATGCTGGGCTTAGCGGAGGGGAAAGAAACAAAGAAGTCAAAGTAATTTCGAAAAAGAAAATTGGTCATGCTGATTTTGTGAAGGGAAGGGGAAATTTGTAAAAGCAGAGAAGCCCGTGCAACGCTGGGTCATGTCAGCTAGTAACGTATTTAAATTGTTTGGGGAAAAAAACTTGAAGTTTCGTAATTTAAAATTTTTCTGCACAATAATTTTTAGGAAAAAGGCAAAACTTTTAATTATTTAGGGGGCCCCCAGATATCGTTAGCCCAGGGCCCCCAAAGGTCACGGTATGGCCCTGGGGTTAGCTAATTTTTATGGGAAAATTTGTCAAAATTTGGCTATTATTGCTAATCCTATTCATAATTTGAAGGAGAAAAATGTTAGATTTTTATGTTCGAATGCTTGCCTGGTTATCTTTGAGCAAATAAAGAAAGAAATTTGTTCCCCCAAAGACAAGTACAATATGACCTACCTTTAACTTTAGCTAGTGATGCATCTCTCCAATATATTGGTATTGGTTGCTTTCTATCTACACTTGCTAGAAAAAGTTTGCGTTCACTTACTATTGCTTACATAAACAACGGGAAAAAAAATTTAAAAACTGGAATTTGAAAAAAATTTTAAATTATATTTTATTTAGTTCATTTCCAGTATTGAGAATAGATAAACTAAATTCAGGGTTCGCTTCCATAGCTTTTAAAATAAAGACAGGTTCGTAGCGATGCTAATAAAAATTGAGTAGAAAAGATCTGCATTCACTGTTTTAGTAGTAAGTATAAAAATGATTTAAAAAGGACAATGAGATATTTCATAAATGGACGGATAACCCCGTCTTTTGAGAACCTCCTGAAATCGTTTCGGCATTGAATTAACAAGTCTAGTGGTTTCTGCAGAGCTGATCTTCTCCCATTCGTCCTTAGGAATACTCTTCAGCATATCCTTGCTAAATATATTATGTTGACGAATCCTACGCTCCAGCAAGTCCCATAGGTGTCCATAGGAATTAGATCCAGTGACTGCGGGGGGGGATGTGCAATTGGTTCAGGACATTATGCAAGAGCCAATTCTTCACAATCTCATTGGTATGCTTAAGATCATTGTCGTGTAGGAAACAAAACGACGATCATAGTCCGAGTTTGGCGGCACTTTCTTTTAAATTGTTTTTAGGTCATCAAGGCAATCATATTTGTTCATAATTGATTCGATATACTTTAACTTGCGATATACTTTTTTGAGCATATGTTTTTTCTGATAGTTGACGCTCATTACGAATGGTTAAAAGTATATCCTATGAAGGTAACTGCAACTATAAGAAAACCATAGAATGTCTTTGAGGCAGTTTTGCAAGATTTGGTAGCTGTCAGCGATATAGGATCTCAGTTTACATCCTGCGAGTTTCAGAGATTTATGCACCCCTCAGGGGCTCACCTTCTTTAGGTGAGTACGGGTGTCACAATCCCGAGGTACCCTAGTGATCTTTTCCTTTAACCAAGGGGTTTACTGTCTTTGGTAAACACGGGATTCACAACCCCGGGGTACCCTAGTGATCTTTCTCTATTTTCGACCCTCTTCTTGTCATATAATTCTTTCATTCATTTCCCGTCTAGACTACAGACAATTTTTTCGAAATGTACAAGTATTCATTTTTTCTATTAGATATATCCTTATTCGTTATTAATAACATATTTTTGTATTCATTTTGATTGAGTTTAATTAGTTTAAGTTAACTTTTAATTTTTTCGACTTTTGATTTCAATAATCGTATTATTACTTATTTTTTGACTAACACTGTTGGTTATCCGACCCGCACGTTTGCCGTGTGCGGCGTCCCGTAAGGAGGAAAATGGTGTCCTGGGGATACCTTTTGCGTTCCCTTTGGCCCACGCTTCGCTGTAGACGGGTGGCAGGAGTGAGCCCGCTCCTGTCAATCGGCTGGTGATGAGTCTCTTCGGAGACATTGCTGTAGGGTTAGTGCTGCAGATAAGGGGTGGCGGGTTTACCCGTTGGATCCTCGCCCTGATGCTGTAGTACTATATTCTGGGTGTACTCCAGGTAAGCGCCGTGCCTGGTGTTTGCCAGTTGACCGGCACACTGCCTCCCTTGTTGGACTCCGTGGTGGGTGGAGGCACGCCAGGATGAATTTCCGTTTTCTTTTATGGATCCAATGCTGATGTGCCCGGGTAAAGGCCTTGTTTTACCCACCCTAACCATTGATCAGATTTCTGTCAATACGAGATTTTTATTAATTTCTATACCGAACAACGGAATGTCGACTAAATCACCTTTCGCTATTCACAAAGCTCTTGTAGGAATAGGTGGTGAACCTAAATCTATTAAAAGACTGCGATCCGGTGATCTATTAATTGAAACACTCTCTGCCGTACAAACCAAATCTTTTCTTCTCGCAAAAACTTTTCTAGATTTACCCGTATCAATAAGTCCTCATAAATCTCTGAACACTTGCAGAGGTGTCATATCTGAAACTGACCTATTGAACACCCCCGATTCGGAAATCCTCGATGGATTCTCCAATCAGGGTGTAATTCAGGTCAGGAGAATCACAATTAAAAAAGATGCTGCAATAATTCCTACGAAACATATAATTTTAACATTCAATAGCCCGAAACTTCCTTCCACAATAAAAGCTGGTTACCTAAACTGTAAAATCCGTCCTTATGTACCGAATCCTCTGCGCTGTTTCAAGTGTCAGAGGTTCGGACATTCACAAACTTCCTGCCGTGGCCAACTAACGTGCTCTAGGTGTGCATCTGTAGGGCATTCCTCTACAGATTGCTCTCTAGAGCCTAAATGTATTAATTGCTCTCAACCCCATACAGCTGATTCCAAATTCTGCCCTAAGTGGAAAACCGAAAAACAAATTCAGGAAATCAAAACAAATAATAACATATCTTACCCAGAAGCCCGAAAATTAATAGCCCCACAACCATCTCAAACTTACGCTCAGGCTGCTAAACCATTAACGGTAAGCAGTTCCTCACAAACAGATGAAAATATTACTAAAATAATTTGTCCACCATTAAAATTGCTACAACCAATAAAATCCGTTCCGAAACCAAATGTATCTTCCTCAGTCCCTGCAGTTACCAAATCATCTTCCTCAACTCAGGCACAACTCCTACCATCCACATCTTTTGCTACTATTACATCCTCATCAAATTCTCAGCCACCTATTCCTATGTTTAATACTGCTCCCTCCACGTCCAATAGTCTTCTGCATTCTGTTGCATTACCTTCATCCCAACAAACACTTCCCCCTTCTACATCCAATATGTTTACAGCCTTGTCCACTGTGACAAATCCCCTTGTATCTGAATCTCAAACCTGCACATCCAATAGCTTACCAACTACATCTTCTGTATCCCAGGCTTCAAAATCTCGTACAAAAAAGCGTCCTCCTAAAAACAGTGCAAAACCTAAAATAGAAATAAAGATGGTTCCACATAAACCAAAAAAATCAGCACCAGTAGAATACACAACTGATGACGAAGACATGATTACCTATGACGTGGAGGAAGATGAGTTTGAATCGAATTCTGATTTTGTTGTAGTAGGAGGGAATACATATTACAAGGGAGTTTTAATTCCGACATGACAAGATTAAAAAAGTAATTTTTATCAATAATTTTTAAAACTTGGTGGGAATTTCCCTACCAATATTTATTTCTGTTTGAATTTTTAGAAAATGACTTTTATACAAAACGAGAGATTTAAATTTTAACAAACTTTTACCTTTCCGAATCAAATTTTTTAGATATTTTTAAGATTGTTTGGCGCAGTTTGGCCAAAGATGGCTCTTGCGCCATAAAACCCAACACTCACTCACTCACTTGTGTGAGCTTTTAACTATATTTGAGTATTTTAAATGGATTTTTAATATTTTAACGATTGATTGGCGCAGCTTAGCCGAAATCGGCTCTTGCGCCATTAAACCCAACATTCACTCACTCACTCACCCACAACAATAATAAGAAATTATTTACATGATTAAGGCACCGGATAATCAAAAATTTAATTAACGAAGGTGTGCAGAAAAGAAAAGAAATTACATTTGAGATGACTGCACAACACAAGATTATCAAACGGTGCAAAAAAGATGTGGGAAACTAAATAATCAATAATAAAGCTATTAATAATTAACAAAACATGAATTGACCACTGCTCAACGACCATTCGCACCAAATAATACAGAACAAAAGGCTATTCCTATGTAATTATGAGAACACACACAGTATAACAATAAAAATATAATAAAACAGATAATGGTGTGAACAAAAACGGAAGGTAAAAACAATACCCCCCAAATTGCAAGCAAAAGGCTCACAAAATTAAATTAAACATTCAGGAATAGCAAACTACAAAAGCAAAGTGAGTGCGACATTCAAAAAGAATGACTATCTGTCCCGCGATGCAAAGATTGAGAGTAACAATCTCAAAACATCGCAAAACGGGGCCCCCCCACATGAAAAATAATCATCAAGGCCCCATCTTACAGCTCTTATGCCCCCCTTAACACAATTATTTAACACAAAAAGTATACATGTAAATCTGAACATAACACAAAACGAGACGCTCGTTTCAAGTAGGCTGAACATTTAACTACACGCGCTTAATATTTTAACACAAGTACACGCGTGGTGTATTTTGTACACCACCAAAACAATAAATGAAAATGAGGTAAATAAGAACAAATATGTATGCTGTAAATTTTAATTATCAAAACTTTTTATTAAAACTAATGAAAAATGTTTGAATAAATAAAAAAAACTACAAAATATACATTTTTATACAAAATATACCTTACGAAGCATACCTTATTACATCTACACACTAAATTTCATCTGTGATGTCTCCGTTATTGTTGCATTCTGGACAAGTAATTACTATATTTGCATGTTCTTTGCACGCCGATCTATTACATACATGACACTTCATCGTTGTCACCCTATTTTTTGCCTTCCAAAGGAAAAACACCTTCCCCGTATTTTTGCTGGTGGCTAATGTTCAAGCCGCTCTTCTTGAGGTCTTTTATATCTGCTTAGAAAAAGACGAATATCGGGAGGTAATGTCTTTATCTCTGCTCTTTCTTCAAGATGTGGCTTCATGAGTGATATAGATAATTCTTTTAGGAAAAGTCTTCTAAATTTTTGGGCCTCATTAATGTGCTTCACGTTATATAAAATTTGACTGTTTATTCCAGCTATGTTTAACAGTTGGAAAAATATCACCAGTGGCCACCTTCTTGTTCTCCTGGACACAGAATACGTACTACACATTTTATCCACTGTATCCACCCCTCCTTTATTGGAATTGTAGTCCATAATAATCTCCGGCTTCTTTGTTTCAGGATTAATTGCAGAATCATCATGCATGATTGAAGGAGTATAACTGCTCTATTTTTTTTTTGGCACGTATGAAACTATAGTGACTTCTTTTTGGAACCCAAAGATAGACCAGCCGACTTCTTTGGTTTTACTAGGTAAAAACTCTGATGGCAGTTCCCTTTTATTTTGTCTCATTGTTCCAACAATTGTTGTTTTATCTTTTAAAAGATTCACGGCTAAAGGGTAGCTTGTATACCAATTGTCGCATATCAAATTTCTATTCTTTCCTTTCCATAGTTGCATCAAACGATGCGTTATATTACCTGGTTGTTGACCACAATAAACCTCCAAATTACTTACATAAAAAGTTTTAGAGTCGCACAATACAAACATTTTTAGGCCATACTTCGCCGGTTTATTCGGTATATACTGAATAAAACTGCATCGTCCTCTAAAGGGATTGTATTCGCCTAAACTATAATTATTTTTTCAGTTTTCTACGAAACAATCAAGTGTGAATCTAATTGCAGCAAGCTTGTCGGTTAATTGTCTATCTTTTCTGGTATTTTTATCGTCGAATCTAATGGCAGACAATAAAAATAGAAATCGATTGCAGTTCATGTAACTTCTAAAGATTTCTGATCCTGTGCCATCTGTTGTCCAAAGTTCAAGAAAATTTGTATGGTTTTGCTTTTCAACTCCAGCTAGAATTAGTATTCCTATAAAAGCCAACACTTTTCATTTGTTGTTGTATTTTTTGCATCTCGCGGTCGATCGTAATTTACTCTCAACTTTTCTATTTCCATATTTGTGCATTCGACAATATTTTGAATAATATCATTCGTAAAAAACATTTTAAAAGCACTTTTTTCATCAGTAATATATTTTGCACAACTTTTAAGGCCAGGAAAGATTTTTACAATATTTTTTTTACTGATTTTGGTATATTTACTAGTAGGTGGAATTTTATTCCACGTTGTTGTTTTATCTTTACCCAAAAAATATTCTTCTGTGATTTCACTTTCTTTCTCTATTTCTTCCTCTATTTCTACACTCAGTTCTTGTTCCGATTCTGTGTCATGATCACTTTCCTGTATAAGCTCATCGTCTGAGGTATCTGATCTTCCAACTTCATTTTCATCCTCAGGTTCGTCACATATAGCCTGAACCATAGCTCGAATCTCATCTTCGGTAAGACGATTTGGGTTTTTCACGGGTACCCGATCCCTAAAAATTATTTACTGTATTTTAAAATATATCTAGAAATACTATTATAAACCTAAAATGCCATAAAAATTTATTTTCTGCAAGCAAAATAATATATTAGAATATCAAAATATACTTACATAACTACACGCGTGGTGTACTTTGTTCACCGTTTGATGTCACACAACAGTCTTTTTTCAGTAATCAACCTATCCGTACCAATGCAAGAACAAGACTGACGGAACGTGTCAAGGACACTTCAATGATAGGTTAGATGAGCACGCAGCGTGGGGGGAGGGATCCCAAAGTCATTTATATTCTGTTTACTGTAAATGGTGTATTTTTTACACCAGCGCGTGTAGTTAAAGGTTAAGAATTGAAAAAACGAAACGAGCGTCCAATATTAACACAATAATGCACAGAAAAACATGAATGCACAATGAAATAATAATAAATATTTGCATAAATACATGAAAAGGGTTAAATAATTAGATATCAAATATAAAATAAAAACAATATATACAAAATAACAAATAACAAAAGAGCTGTAACACGAAAACAGACAGGGAGCAAAAGTGACCCGCACTCAAATTGCTGTCAAAAATTAACTATTAATGGTTCGACATCGAACCCGGAAGTAATCGATGACCAATCGCCCGTGCAATCCAAAAACATTTTACAAATTAAAATTAAACAATTTTAAAGACATGTTATGCAGGACAGAAAAAGAGGTAAAAAATCAAGACATGCGAGACTCACCGGCCCTTAAAGGGGGCTTAGCCACAAATTTTGTGGCTAGCACCAAAAAAAACAAAAAAGGACACTTCCCGGCGGGTTGGCACGCCATTTAGAATTAAGTCCAGTCAATAGGAGAGGCCCAGGGGCTTCGGAAAGTCAGAATTGTCAAATTCGTAGGTCGGATTCCAGAGGCAGTCCAAAAATTTTCAAAGTCCCAAATGGCGGGAAATCCAAAAAAGGCGGTAAATCCAAAAGGCGGGAAAACCAGCACAAAATAAAAGAACAGCCAACAGTGACGCAATCAGCAAGACAAGTGCAGCATCTGTTCAAAATGGCGGGAAGAAAGTTCTAGAACTTTCGAGAATTTTCCCGCCAAAAGCAAGGATTAAAGGATGATGAAATTTCGATTGGGTCTGACGTCAGAAGCACTAGCGGGACCAAAGATCCAGGTAGTGCTAGACCATCGACCAAGGGCCGGATAAACCCTTAATCCGAAGCTTTCGAAAGAACTCAACTATGAGAACCCCCGCTCGCGCGCGGGTTTAATTAAGCTGATAAGAACAGACTTGTACGTAATACTACTGCTCACGACCAATAACTATGGAAGTTATTCGTACAATTGAGAGTATTACCACTTTACTGATGTCACAACAAGAAAAAGACCAAACCTAAAGGAAGGAATGGTGGCTTTAACTTGTAAAAAAAAGAGGAGGACAGAGACACGGGACAACACAGGGGGAAGGACAAGAGAAAAAGAAAACACAGAAAACACAAAAAATTTACAAATGACAAAATTTACAAGTTTATACAAAATTTACATGAGATTGTCCTGAGGGACGGAGTCCCTCGCCTCGTTTCCATATTGACGGTGACCCGTCATGTGTTCTGTGTAAATGTCTCTGCTCCAACGAATGGAGTCAGAGACACACAACTTCCTAAGAAGAGCCAGGTAGGATTTGGTAGCCACGATTTTGAGGAATTGATCGTTCGTGACATCCCAAGCCCCCAATGAGCCAACGACAATTGGAATTATTTGAACTTCTCGATGGCCCATAGCTCTGAAGACTTGAATGAGTGGCTGGTACTTATCAATTTTAGTCTTCCTAGCCACCTCAAATGCATGAAGACGGTTGTCGAACGGGATCGTAACGTCAATTATGAAGATTTTCCCGTCGATTTCGGCTACCAAGTCAGGGCGAAGACCAGTGGAACCGACCGTTTTGTTCTGAGAGAATCCTACCCCGAAAAGCGACTGCTTTTTTGATTCGTTCCAGAATCGCATTGTGTCTTTTCGTCCACGCTGCAGACGAAATTCTGCAATGGTTCAGGACGTGGGGTAGGGTCTCAGAAGGGGCCCCACATCGTCGGCAGCGCTTGAGTGAGCTGTCAGTCCACTGCTTGGCACCGTTGACAGGAAGGAGATTGAGCCTGGCGGGGTGAATGAACCGCCAGTCCGCAAATCGAGTAAACTTCCCTGAACCCAGGAAGTGATTGCTTGCTGGGTGGGCTGCAACACATTCGATTGCTTTCCCCTGAGAACGGAGGGAGAGGAGTTTCTCGATGTGTTCCTCCCTGTTGAATGTGTGCAGGGTTTTTAGGATCTTTTTGCGGTTGGTGCTCGTGATGGTATTGCCATGAAAGGAAAGAGAAGGCAGATCGTCGTGGAACGACCAGGTGATGTGCTGGCGTTTGGAGGCTGAACGCGCAACTGTCCACGCATTCTGCAGCACATTCGTGGTGTCCTCCATTTCCTCCATGGCACCGCTAAGAAATGACGCTAGATCACCGTTCGTTGGAGGTCTCCTGATTCTATGTCGGACCGTCTTGATCAGTTGGGCCAACGCCTTTACGGCGATCTCCTCATCGTTTGACGTTAAGAGTTTAAACGCCGTGTCGATGAGATAGTAGTCACAATCTTTTGACGATTCAGGGATCCCACAACCTCCCTGGGCCCGATCACCAAAGAGATACGAGACCGAAGCTTTCTGTGGAAGAGAGAGGATGTCTTTTACTTCCTTGACCATGGATCCCTGAATGCGCGTCCAATCACCCTTGGGGAATTGTGCCGTTCGCATGGCGAAATTGAGTGCAGGAAAGAAGAATGACTTAAGAGCATCAATTTTTTGCCACGGGGAAAGCTTTGAATTGGCGATCTTGTGGCCATCAGCAATTGCGTCGTTGATCGATGAATAATCGCGACCAATCCAAAAGCCGACGGGCTTTCCAAGGTAGCGGAAATGTTCACCATCCCCAAGGGTGCGAATTTCTTGGCCATTCATCAAAAAGCGAGTTGGCCTAGATCCCACCGGTGTGTGTCCAGAAAGGTGGAGGGTGGCGCATTTTTGTGGGTTGACTTTTAGCTGGACTTTTTCGAGCGATGCATCAGTGCAATTAATTAGCTCTTGGAGTTGAACTTGAGTTTTAGCAAGGAGAACAAGGTCGTCCGCAAATGCGAGGATCCTTTTCTCCTGCTCGTTGCCTTGGACTTCACGCAACGTTTCATTAATCACAAGATTGAAAAGGGCACCGCTCAAGGGACAGCCCTGCTTGACGCCTCTTCTAATCAAAATTTGGTCCGTCGGGCCCTCATTGGTAAGGATGGACGATGAAGCATTACTGTACAAATCGGAGATAAGTTCCATAAAGTCATGGTCGACCCCAACCCTTGAAAGAGCCTGAAAAATGGCTTTGTGGGGGACGGAACCGAAGGCGTTAGAAATATCGAGCCAAGCCACCAGCGACTCAGTTTTGTTTGTCCGAGCATTATC
Organism: Trichonephila clavata; assembly: GCA_019973975.1. Lineage (NCBI taxonomy): Eukaryota > Metazoa > Arthropoda > Arachnida > Araneae > Nephilidae > Trichonephila > Trichonephila clavata. Next base: position 17,302 of record BMAO01024173.1, read on the forward strand.
AATATGCTGGATGAGCAAGAAGTTATGCTCGATCACCCCGTCGAACGGTGTGAAACCTTTCTGTGCCGGCGAGAGGACTTCGTATGTCTCAAACCAGTCTGCGAGACTCCTCGCAAGGCACTTGGCAAACAGTTTGTAAAGGGTGTTCGACAGGGCGATTGGACGCCAATTATCAATAACACCGAGATCGCCACTTTTGAAGATGAGGACAGTGGAGGCTTTTTTCCACTCCGGTGGGATCTTTTTCAACTTGAGGCAGATGTTGAATATAGCACAAATAACCGTTGAACCCGGATCAATTTCCCTCCAGTGTTTGTACATCACCCCGTCTGGTCCAGGGGCTGAGTTCTCAGCCGATTGCAAACAAGATGCAACAAACTTCGGGGTGAAATTTTGTACAACTGGGGGGCGGTCAGGGCTTTCAAATTCCTCTTCGGGTATGTCGTCTTCGGGAGCTTGCCAGATAGCATTAAAATGCTGCGCGATTGCTTCCTTTGAGATGGCACAGCGGTCAGATTGTGCAGCAGTGAGGTGCCGAATGAGCTTCCGCCTGTTCCACCCGTAGCATTTCTGGACAGCTTGTGGGTCCAAGAGGTCAATTTGACCCGTTCGTCCAGCATTTGGCCTTTGTGAACTATCGGGAGAGCGAATGCGGAAGTAATCCCTAACAACGGACACGAGGTCTTCTGCAATTCTGAAGAAGTCTTCAGTAGCACCTTCCAGGTCGTCATGTTCCAGTAATTGATTGAGGGGTTCCCTGAATGAAGCAAGAATTCTGGTTTCGGGATATCAACGAGGACAGATTCCTCAACTCCCTGTTCGCCCACTGGATCTTGTTGTCTGGGAGAAGCAGGGGCAGCCAATGGAGCAGCTGAGGGAGGACCCTCTGAGTGCTGCTGGACACGTTGCCTTCGACTAACCCGTTTTTCTTTTGGTGGAGCAGGGATGAACAGTGGGACCTCGTTTTCCCGGATTTCAGATTTTTTGTGCGAAGAGCTGTGGTTGGCCAAACCAATCTTCGAAGGGAAGTCAACCCCACATTCATTGCAAACCCAATTGAGGAGACCAGATGTTTGATCCGAAAAAAGACCAGATTCTTTCAGGCAGTTATCTCTGTATGGCTTGGATTTAAATGTTGCCTGACACATTTTGCATTTAAAAACCACCGTGACATTTCTTTTTCGATGAAATGTTGCCAGGTGACGTTTAATGGAAGTATTGCTCGTGAACCAGTTTTTGGTTTTGCACTTAAATGAGCAATTCTCGACAGGACATTTGAAGATCCTGGAGAGTGGAAAAGAATAACAAAGGATGTCACCTGACAATGAGAGATCGGGCAACTCACAGATGGGGACCTGAACTTTGCCATTGATCGCATTCTGCGTGACAGATGTTTGGGTCACGTTTTGGTTAGAGACAAGAGTTGTTTTGGGAGTTTTGTCCGTGGAGTTCAGAGTGCGACTTTTCTGGGAAACGTCGTGTTGGAGCCTGGGGGTGAAAGTTCCTTTTGTGGTAGTAAAGACCCTTTCGGCTTTTTCCAACAAACGAGCAGGCTTCACATGCCAGTGGACCAAGTGTGCCACGGCTGGGTTGAGCCTGGACAGAGTGGTAAATCTCGTCATGCTTCTGTTTGTCGAAGTTGTCGAAGACATAGCCCACACACCAAGGGCACCATCTTCCCTCTTTCGGGGGAGAAGAGATAGATTTCAACCGGCTGAGACCAGCTTCAGTTGGGATCCCGTGAACTTTCGCTATGTGTGTAACACGGCCTGCCTCAGTTCTGAATGGTTTTTCGCAGAACTGGCATTTGAATTTTGCCGGCGGGGCAACTTTCTTCAGCGACACTTGGCCCGAAACCTTTTGGACGGGAACAGAATTGGCCTCTACTTCAGTTTGGGTGGTGGAAGGAGGTAAAACCAAGCGCTTCACCCTGCCAGAAGAGCGCTGAGAACCATGACGTGGCTGTGGGGCTACATCACCCTTTGCAGAGTCGACTTGGCCAACCGAGCTTCGACCAACAGCCTTAGGAGAAAAACAACTGTGGACTTTGAGTCCGCTTTCTGTGTAAAATTTTCTCGAGCACTTCTCACATGAGAGAAGCGTGGCCCGCTTAGTCAAACCCTCACTGGCTTTGGCTGCAACTTGTGCATATGTCGGACCAGGAAAAGCAGGGCCAGGAGGAGAACCTGTGATTCGGTCACCCCATTCTGCCACAAGAGATAAGAGCTCGGGGGACGATGGGATCGAAATGTCCCCTGCCAAAACGATGTCCAAAATATTTGGTGATGGCGATTTCGAGCCGCCTGGTACAACAGGGCGTGAGGTTTTAGCCGATTGAGAAAATTCAATGGTTGTGACCAAGGGGGCGGGACAAGCAGAAGCGGAGTCTTGATCTTGAGACAAAGCCTTGCGATTAACCTTTTTAACGAAAGATTTCTGAAGCCGCGAGTCCTGTTGGTAAGAAGAGGATGGCGCGTCATCAGGGTTACCCACACAGAGTGATGGGGAACCTGCACGAGTTGATTCGCAAGTTGGAACAGTTGGGTCAGCAGGAGAAGCACTTTGGCAATTCAATTGTTCCCCATGCAAAACGGGAACCAAAGAGACTTGATCATGAACTGCATCACCCAAAACAATTTGAAGTCTGTTCGGACTCCGATGAAGAGTCGTGAGTTGAAACTCCCTGAGAACCAGGGGAGGTGAATTTACTTGCAATTGCGTCTTCCGCACAAAGGGAAAGTTCGCAAGGATGAAAGAGAGACACTTTGCTTGCGTCTTCCACCAAAAGGGAAAGTTCGCAAGGACGATGGTTTTGTCGAAGGCTCAAAGGGGGGAGAGGCGAAGAGACAACTTTGGATGCATCAAGACCACTCGGGAGGCTAGTTGAACGAAGACAAACGTCATTCACTCTTTGAGATTTACCAATTTCCACAAGGGAGCTCAATGAACGGGACAGCGAAAGGACATTGTTAGTTGTTTCTAACAGAAGGCCTCGTTCAGTGAGGTCAATCTGGATGTCGTGTGGGCTGGTTGCAGGCGACACAGGTTCGGAACAGTGCGTCGGTAGACCAGATGGTTGGTTACTGAAAAGTCGGCCTGGACCGAAGAAGAATTCCCTGTCCACAAGAGCAGCACTCGCATCATTGGAGTAGAAGTGATACTCCAATGGGAATGCGTTCAGACAATGCTCCCTTCTTGGGGACGAAGCATGAAAGTCACGCAGGTGATTCCAGAGAGTTTGTGGGCTGGGAAAGGTGCGAAAACACATTTTGCAGAGGCCAAGTTCAACAGCTCTGCGGAAAGAGATCTGGCGACGAGTCCTATGCGCAACAGGTGACCCCCGCGAATGTCTACGTGGGGTCGATGCACGAATGTCAGCCTTGTGCTTTGGCATGATCAGAAGAAAAGAGCGAACACTTGGTTCCCACACAGGAGCGAAGAAACAAGAGGCAGGAGAGCAATTATGTCACACCAAGAGCTAGTGCGCTAGAGTGACAGTCCAGCACAAAAGCAAATCTGCAATTTAACAATCACAGACCCCCGGCTATAACTCAACGTACACAGAATTGGCAGCAGTGCGAAGGGTGCCCCGCTACCAAGTGGACGGAGAAGAGCCCAGCATGGTGGAACAGCAATTGAGAGCAAAGCGGTTGGGAGACACAAAGGGGAAACCAAGTGCTGCTTTACAAACAGTCGAAAACATGAGAATGATTGAAAACTCAAAGCACTGAAGTGGTAGTCCAAAGTGGCGAATGATCATAAGTCCAACCAAACAGAGTAAAAGTCAATGATACGTCGGGTGAAAAAACAGGTGAACACAATCAATGACAGTAAGGGCCGGCAAGTCACGCAAGAACCAAAACAACCGAGTGCATAACATGACAACAATTCAGACAAAAAAAAACACAAAACAATTACATGAGAAAACAAAACGTACCTAGAATGCACCAGACCGCGAACAGGAGCAGGTTGACAACAGGACCCTCTGAAAATCACCCCCAAACCCGAGAACACCTGAAAAAAATACCTGAAATAAACGGAAAACCCCGGGGACCCCGAGTACCGGTGAACAGCTGGGGGGAAAGGAAAGATGTGACACCAATTTGGCCACAAGCATGCAAGAGAGGGACATGCAAACAAACACCATTTCGCGGACCAGTGCAACCAGAGTACTGAAAATAAAGAACAAACTGATTGCACAGGCAATTGGGGCCATGCGAGCACCCGCAGTGGACAAGAATTTTTGAAAGAGAAAACTCGCAACGCGTTTGCCACCGAAAAGGCAAATGAACAATTCAGCGAATGTTAAAAAATAACAAAGGGGGCGCCATCAGAGGAGGGCCAACAAGAACAAAATGGGAGGCTGGAGGGCGATCCCAGAAGTCAAAGGACACCAAGATCGACCCTGTAGGACCAACCAAACGGAAGTTATTGCGAATTTAAACAATTTCAAAAAGTGGGCGTGTCCAGGTGTGCCAAGCATAACATGGGAAAACCACGGAAGACCCCCCAGCCCAAACCATTTGAGCAAACTTGGTGAAATTTGAACACCAGCAAGAGGGGTGAAGGGCGAACCCAGCCTCTGAATTTGGGGGGTCCGCCATGGAAAGTTCCCAAGCCGTGGGCATTTAAAAAAGTTGAAAAAATTTAAAATCTCGCGCGAGGCGAGGGCAATTAAGCTGATAAGAACAGAGTTCTGTACGTAATAGTCACTAATCAAACAGAATAACCATTTGGGTTACCCAAAACGACAGTGATGGTTACGACTTTACTAACGTCACTCTAAGTTTCAGAGTCCAGTCCAATAATGAAAAGGAATTTCAACTTAGTACTTAAGATGTCTAACATTGGCATTGAAGGCCACAAGCACAATTATGTGGGAAGCATTTCACTCTAAGAGGAGCATGGGACTAAATTAACTAAACACATAACATAACAAGATAATCTAATTACAGTATGTACAAGTGAATGGTAGATGTTGCATGATACAAATGGAAGATGTTGAATTATAACAGGATGAAGGTATACGATGGAATAATCTACAAGTCCACTATGTTAGCCTCCATAGTGGGGGAGGACTCCTGACAATGCTGGGAGATTTGGGTTGTGCATGTGTCACGATTGTCTTGTGAGTCTGTTGTCGTAATCACTTGCGAGTTGTCGTTGTTGTCAATTGCTTCGGTTGTGCTTGGCAGTTCGAGGGGTATTGCGTTATTATTAGTTGTCGAGTACTGCTGAGCACCAGTCAGGTGTTGGACGTATATATCCCGACTCCACCGAATGCATTCAGACACACAGAGTTTCCTCAGGACGGCCAGGTAGCTTCTTGTGGCCACCTTTTTGAGGAAGAGATCGTTCTCTGGGTCCCATGCGCCGAGGGATCCAACAACGATTGGCACGATCTGCACGTCTTGATACCCTTGGTTTTTGTAGAAGGGTATCAGTTCTTGATACTTGTTGGTTTTTCGTTCGCGTGCAAGCCGGAATGCGTCCCTACGGTTCTCAAATGGGACGGTGACGTCGACTATATAGATCGTGCCATCGATCTCGGCGACTAAGTCCGGTCGGAGATGGTTCGGACCAATTGCTTGGTTCTCCGACAGGATGGTGCCTCTGTAGGCGATTGCAGTCTCAATTCGTGCAAGGACCGCGTTGTGACGCATTTGCCAGGCTGCGGAGTAGGAGGTACAGTGGTTCAACACATGCGGGAGTGTTTCAACCCACTTACCACATCTCCTACAATTGCGGTCAGCTGGCAAAGGCCCGTTCTTGTTTGAGTTGAGTGGCACGAGATTGAGGCGTGCTTTATGCACGAATCGCCAGTCGGCAAACCTGGTGTATTTTCCATCAAATAGAAAATGCGAACTGGCCGGAGCCATCGCCTTTCCCTGGGAGGGTTGGGCTAGAAGACACTGGGTCTCACGAACCTGAAAGTTATCGTGAAACCCGCGCATCACCTTCCTCCTCTGGGTGGAGAGAGAGAGAGAGAGGTGATGTTCTCATCACCAAAGGCAATGGATGGTTGACTATTTGTAAAGGACCAGGTTACCTGTTGCCGGTCAGAGGCCTTTCGGGCCAACGTCCAAGTGTTGGACAGTTGGTTAGTAGAGCCCGCGAACCCACCTTCCATACATCCACTTAGGAAGCTACCAAGATCACCGTCAGACGGCGATCTGCCTAAGCGATGACTTACCGTCCTGGTCAATTGGCCCAAAGCTTGTAAGGCTACCTCTTCGTCCTTAGAGGTAAGCAGCTTAAAGGCCGAATCAACCAGGTAGAAATCAGAATCCTGAGCTGCCGACGGCAAGCCGCAGCAGCCAAGTTTCCGATTCCCATGGATGTAGTGGTTCGATGCGTTGGAAGGGAGCGAGAGAATGTTTTTGATTTCTCTCCTCGCAGCAAGATCAACTTCAGCCCAACCTGTTTTACCAAGTTGTGCTGTGCGCATGGCAAAGGACATCGTTGGAAACATGAACGTCTTCAATGCATCCAACTTTTGCCATTGCGACAACTGCGAGCCGCTGATTTTCTCAAGTAGTGAGAGGGCCTCATTCGCCGTGCGGAAGTTCTTTTGCAGGAAGAATCCCGCCGGCTTGCCTAAATATTGATACTCCTCACCATCTTCAAGAGCGGAGACAGGCACTCCGTCAAGTAAGAAGGTGGAATTACGCGAGCCCGTTGGGAATCGTCCTGAGAGGTGTAAGGTGGCGCATTTCCTCGGATTGAGGTGGAGGCAAAGGGCTCTTAGTTCATCAGACGTGGTTAGCAACAACTCTTGCAGCTCGGCTGCAGAGTCCGACATGAGCACAATGTCGTCGGCAAAAGCCAAGACGGCTCTGTGCTCGCGGTTCTCCTGGATCGTCTGGAGAACCTTGTCGATCGCGAGGTTGAACAATATCCCACTAAGAGGACAGCCTTGCTTCACACCGCTCAAGATTTTGATCGGTGGAGTAGGCCCCTCTTCAGTGAGGACACGGGTGGTTGATCCTTCGTAGATGTTGGATATTAACGTAATAAAGTCAACATCTACTCCACAGGCCATTAGCGAGTCTAAAATGACCTGTTTGGGGACCGAACCAAAGGCGTTAGAAATGTCTAACCACGCTGTGAACTTGTCTGTTTTGGCGCGTCGGGCAGACTCCAGGTGTTGGGACAGCAAGAAGTTATGCTCCAACACGCCATCAAACGGTGAAAACCCCTTCTGCGCGGATGAAAGCACTTCATTCATCTCACACCAGTCGGAAAGTTTGCGCGCCATGCACTTTGTAAATAACTTGTAAATGGTGTTCGACAGGGAGATCGGCCTCCAGTTGTCCAACCTATCCAACTCACCTTTTTTATGGATGAGTATGGTTCGGGAGGATTTCCAAGAGGTAGGTATGTCGGCTACCTGTAGACAGATATTAAATATCTTAGTGAGGATGGTACAGGAGGGGTCGATTTCTCTCCAGTGCCTGTAGCTGATTAAGTCCTCACCCGGCGATGAATTTTCACACGAGCGAAGACATCAGCCACAAAGTCCTTAGAGAGAATCTCAACGACCGGTGGTCTGGTCGGAGGCTCAGGGAGTGGCCTTTCTGCAGGGGAGCCAACAGTCTCCCAGATGCCCTTGAAGTAGTTGAATGTTTCCTCCAACTTCACGGGGCATCGGCAGAAGATGGTTGTGTGAGAGCTCTCACACACTTCCTCCTGTTCCATCGGTAGCAACTTTGTACCTTTTGTGGGTTGGCCAAGTCCAACCCACCCGATCGATTGCCTGTCGAATTATTACTGCTAGGTGGGGCGCTGAGCCGAAAGTGGTCTTGTACTGCCTGGACAACACCCTGGGCAATGTCATTGAAGATCAACATACGGTTGTCGATCTCCTCGACCTCCAGGAGTGCGTCCAGTGGCTCTATAAACGAGCTGAGAGTGCATGGTCGCGCAAGGTCAATCCTTCCTCTCAGACTCGTATGATCGTCGCGTCAGTCGTTGCCACATCCATGACAGGGGCTGTTGGGCTGTCGGGACAGGCGCCAGTGGTCTTGTTCCTGGCTCACCTGTCAGAATGGGCGCTAGCTTCTTTTTCTTTTGTCTCTCCGAGCCTTGGGTCCTTCAATAACTCGGAGTTTCGGTACTTCTCTTGTATCACCTTCCTTTGTGATACTTTTCATGGTTGAGAAGGCCGTTCTTGGTAGTGAAGATGACCCCACACTCAACACATGGCCAGTTGCAACCGCTGGAATCGGTTGTTGCAAACGACAGGACACCGTCTAGGCAGGGGTGTAAAGCCGGCTTCGACTGTATCCTGCGATTACAGAACGCACACCAATATTCCACACGGTGGTTAGGCAGTCGGTGGAAAGACATAAGATGTTTCTTCACCGACGTGTTAGTGGTATACCAGTTCGCCGTGCGGAACGAGTGTGTGCAATTCACAACTGGGCATGGTAGGACCTGAGGGAGTGGGAATCTGAGTCGTAGGGTCTCACCCACCATCGCAACTCCTCCACGTATCGGGGAACCACCTCCCGTCCGTGTCGGAGCTGTGTGGGCAGCAATTGGAGCTGTGTCCACATCTTGATCTTCAATTGGGTCATGGCGGTCAGTACTTCTGGGGTTAGCTCGCCCCACTGACACACCGTGGTCCCTAAGACGATGGTATGTGAGCCCTTTTCTAGTTTTACAATTCAAATTGCAGGTTTCGCATACTGTTTCGTTTCCATGCTGCTTCTTGCCCTTCGTTGTTACAGCTGCTCCTAGTAGTTCAGTCGGGCTGTCTGGGCAAGTGACATGGAATTGGGTGGACTCTGTACGGTTTGGAGAGTCCACAGTCTTGTTCTTCTTAGACTTTACGATTTTTGTGCGAGTCGGTCCTGCATTTTTGATTACGATCCGTTGGTTGTGCTTGAGGCGAATGTGTTCAGCCAGGGAAGACTTCTGGTTAATGAACAGAGCACAGTCCGGGCACCAGGTAGCGGACGAAGTATGGGCAGTAGGTTCCACTATGACCACGGGTGCGTTCGTAGTAGGCACCGTGTGACACTGGATGAGGTGTTCATCCAGGGCAGCCTGTGTTAGGAAAACCAGTGGGTTCTTAACGCTGCATGCAACACAGGAGAAGTGATCCCCCGATCTTTTTGGGGGGCTCCCCGGGTGTGCATTCACACGGGAGATGTCATCAGCAGGGCGTCGGGGCTTCGGTGGCGGTCTTACTTTGTGGAAGTTCCAGGTGTGGTAGGTCAGTGTCCGTTCTGAGCCGAATAGCCGTTCACAGAACCCACACCTGAAGGGGCCATCGAGTTTACGAGCGCTGATCCTTCCTGCATGCTCTTCGATTGAAGGTGTCACCCCTGGTGTCGAGGTGGTCAAAGAAGACGCATTCTCGGTGCCCGGTGACAGCTTCCGGAAGTGTTTTTTCAAGTAGTGTTGCTCAAGCGTTGTGGCCAGGTGGATCCTCCTGTCACAATGCCTGCAGTACACTAGTTGAGTCTTCGCAGGTTTTGCCTTTATTTCTTTTTTCTTCGCCCATGTTCTTTTTTGGGCGGTATCACCTCTATTTTGGAGGTTTGCCTCAGTTTTCTTAGTGTCGGCAGGAGCCGTATCATTCACAGTAAGATTCTTGGTTCCAGTGGGCTCATTTCCGCTGGAGCGGCCTTGCATCTTCACAAGCTTCGCCGATTTTGTCACCACATCCTTAGCTGGGGTTTCCTTAACCTCCACTTGGCAGGTAGCCTCGTGGTCGTCTCTACCCTTTTCCGTGTAAAATTTCTTGGGGCAAGTGGAGCAGTGCCAAAGTTTTGACACAGAGGCACGCTTTTCCTTGCCCGCCTTGGCAGTTGCCGCATAAGTCGGGGGACCAAAAGCACGGCTGGGTGGAGAACCAGTGAGTTTCTCCTGCCAAGTCGAAAGTAGGTCGTTGAGGTCCGCCTCCGATTGTTGTGACAAGTCACCTGCGAGGATGATGTCCAATACAGAGGGGGAGTTCGACCTTTGGGATGTGGCGTCATCATCTACTGGAGCCCGTGGAGAATCGGGAGTGGTTCTCGATACACCTTCTACCATGGCAGGAATAACATCTGCCATGGGTGGGGTGATTGGTGAGGAGCCAGTTCTTCTCCCAATGATATGTTACGGCCTGGTGAGTGACCATCAGTATTGCGCATAGAAATTGGCACGTCATGAGTGGGTGAGCTTGGTACAGTCTGTATTCCAATGTCACCCACTGGTGTAGGGCCATTCTGGGCTGACGTATCCCGTTCGTTGATCAGCAATGTTCCTGATTGGGTACCAATTTCTTTTATGGGTGAGTGTTCCAATTGCGATACTATGTGGTCACTCACAGGCAATAAACTGGGAATTGAAGGTGGGTCAGCATCATAGGCTACCAGATCTACTATCTGGGTCAAGGCCTCTGTGACATGTCTTGTCGGGGAGAAGTCCTCAACCCAGTGTTTCGCTGGTGCAAACGGGTGCTTTGGGCTGACCCGTGGTGTCCGAGCTTCACTTGTGAAGCTTCATTGCCCGAGTTGGGGCTGGAAATGGGAGAGTGGATCTCCTCCGGTGTTTGATGCAGGGGCGGAGTAGGATCAGTGGCAACTAGTACTTCAGCACTTGGTATAGAGGAATTCATGGCCTCTCTATTTGCTGCTTCAAGTGCCTTAGTCAGCTGGTGCTCGACTTTACGTCGCCTCGCGGATGCTGGATGTTGAAGTACATGTGGCATCAACATGTGTATGTCTTTGACATAGTATCCGCATAAGAGGCAGCAGCAGCTTGTTGTTTTACTCTCCATTTCACGCACAATACCCCTCGTACGCGACGCAATAGGAGATGGCGAAGTTTTAGTTTCGTCACTATTCGGTTGTGACATGATAGTTCTATTGAGAGTTATTATTGGCAGGTTGGTAAGTATTGTTCACTTTGTCTAGATTGTTCGTGCACGTTGAAAGATACACACGTTTTGTGGATCTGTTTCTATCAAGGTACGAAAAAAATTCACTGCTTCTCGACAGTGCCCGGCAAGCCTCGCATTACATAGTAAAACAGAATAACATTTGATAACCCACATTCAACAATATCAATAAACACATACAAAATGTCGCATTACACTCTAGTATGGTAGAGAGAGAGTAAATGTAGGTTATACATACTGTGCACTCCATCCAACAGGTTGGGTCACTGCAAGATGTACGGTTCATTTGATGCGTATAGCCCCATCCAATCTGAAAATTACCCCCCCCCCCAATATGGGAACCTGGAAATAATCTCTGAAAAAGAAGGAAATCCAGGCCTCCCGTTCCTTTAAGCAAATAGTATGCAATTAGGGGGATAGGAAAGGGGGACAACACCTATTTGGGTTGCCAGGAAGTAAGTGTTGAGTGGAGAAAATTTATTTTATGTGTGGGCAGCACCTATTTGGGAATCCAGAAAGTAGGTGCTCCCATTCACAGTTAAGAAGGGATAAGTTAGAGGCATTTAAGCATGTGGAACACATAAGTACTATCAGCAGTGACACAGATCTACAAAATAACCAGGGGCAGAGTGCACCCCCTTCTACACAGCGATATGGACCGATTGCATCTCACAAATTGGGGTCCACATGTGACATGATGGAACGGTGAATGTGTTAAAGAAACAGCCGCTCCAATGGAAGCAATAATAGTAAAGTAGTATGTTAATAAACTGGGATGTGGCGTTTAATAAGGTCAATCAATGCTCACGGGGGATCGAATGAGTCCAGTCTGCAAGACTCGTGCGTTGGGAAACTGACAGTGTACTCCCGTAGGGGGAAAAAATGCACCATATTGCAGACTGAAAGGAGGTTTGTATATTAGTGGGAAGGTATGCCCACTAATTGTACTGTGCCAAAATTTTTATGTTGTAGCACAAAAATTATAATAGTTAGACCTGAATGGTTAAAAAGGTGCACTTTTTTCAGGCTATGGACAATAATTTAGTGTCCAAGCCCTCCCCCTTCCCGCGGATATGATCAAAAGGTGCGGGGGAGTAGTATCATTCCAACGACACCAAGAGTGAGACGATCCGAGTTGTGGTTCGTGAGGTATTGGGAAAATAAATAAATGGCTATGGGGAGTCGGATATTAAATATGGATTATGAATGGGGGTGGTTGAATTAAAAGGTTTATATTGTAGGTACTAATGCAGGTATCGTGTCGAAATTTACGTAACACATACTCTGGAGCACATGGGATCGGCTGAAGGATGTTTCGTTGGTCTTTGAGGAATAGGTGTCACACTATTGGCACTGGACTCGCATAGGGGGGGGCGAAGGAATTATCATTCGTAGGTTGAATTTTTTTGCGCCAATCCATCACGTGCAGCAATGTTTAACATATGCTGCACTTGCAGGGGTAGGGAATGAAAACTTTTGTTTTTACATTGATTTTCCTAAAAAGGCGCAACTTTTTCGGTTTATTATCCATAATTAAGCATCAAGGCCCCCCCCCATTCCACGAATGCGCGGGAGTAGTACCAATCCATTGACACAAGACTCACATCAATCCGAGTCGTGGTTCCAGAGATATGGTTAGATCCATGATTTTAAGATTGAGGTATTGGGGGGATATTGAGGGTTATTGATATAATTTTGATTTATTAATTCCAATAAAACGGCTGTACAAACTAGGCTATTGAAGGTAGAAGATTGAGTTTTATTATGGTATGTCAGGGGCACTGTGGGATCGATTGGGATCCAATCACGTGGTCTAGGATGCCAGTGCGCCCGGCTATTGGCAACGGCCCATCATTGAGGGGGGAATGTACGGGGGGGGTAGGCAACATGGGAAATACACAACGTATGTTCATCCATAGCTACCGACCCCATATCAGGTCGGAGTCATTAGAGATATTGTTTTAATGATGATATTGAATACGTGGGGACGAGGATGGCTATTGAGCTAGGAAATTAATTACTTTTAAATAATTGTTCTACGTTTCCATGAACACGGTATTTCTATGTTTGTTATTATTTTGCAATTCAGTGAGTAAGGTGTAGGAATAGTTTTGTATTAGTAATTAAGTATTAATTAGGTAGTCCGTTCCATCAAACACATGTGCACAAATATGATGAATGGGGGGCAAGAAATCCGATTGGCTGTGTGCCACCCAGTTCAAGGCATAATAATAAAGGGGAGGCAATCACACATCGTAATGAATTGCATGATTAACCTCCCAATATGTGCTGACTACTATTGAAATACGACAGATCGTTATAACAGCATAGCAGAGATCGTTCGAAACACGTGGTTGGGCATCTCGGATGACTCATACGTTGTGACGTAGGAGATATGAGCCCCACCCGAGTGCCCAGATATGAAAATGGAACTGGGTAGCAACAGCGGGCACTTGCATTGCCAGAACACGTGGCGTGGCTAGGCCTAATTTTAAATATTAAGTAGGAATGGAGTTGGGGTCCATAGGAATTAATATGGGCGCCATTGGCACAAGATGGGAATCCAGTTCCATCTGCCAATGGGCACACCAAGCGATCAAGGTAAATGGGTGATGGGGTTTCACATCCCCCTGATTCACATTTGTGTGGGTTATTTATTTTGTAATATTAATTTAATTGAGTTAATTAGTAAGAATAGAGCACTGGAGACCACTGATCAAAATAGTTAACTATAAATAGTATTAAGTGGAATCCAGGTTCATCTGCCAGTGTGCAAGCCAGACATCAGAAGTGATCACGTAGGAGGATAGGACATCCCAATAGTCAATGAATAAATTGATTATTAATAATCTGTAATTAAAAGTTTACAAGTTCCCACCACTAATTGGGAGCACTGGAAACCACTTCTCGAGAAACGGGTATCAAAGAGCACCAAGTGGAATCCAGGTCCATCTGCCAGTGCATATATCCTATAGATCAAATTAGTGGTAGGAACGAATTAAGGATAGATGTTTAATTAAATGGGATGATTATTTTAATTAAAAGTTAATTTTAAATCAAGTTATGGAAGTAGAGTCATAGTGAGGCACTGGAAACCACTAACACAGGTCACAGAGTGAACCGCATCAGATGGAATCCAGTTCCATCTGCCAATAGTGAGGGCACCGATCTTAGTCAGTTATGGCACATGGTAACATATGTTCTCCACTATGACTCAGAATTCATATTTTTAATTTAAGTGTAATAGGAATATAGTTAAGTTGATTACTGCAGGGCACTGAACGCCATCGGCACAAACACGCGGTGCCAGCGTTACCCAATGGAATCCAGTTCCATCTGCCAATAGTGGGAGCAACGACGCCAATCAGTCGTGGCAAGAGGTAGTACGTGCTCTCCACTATGACGCAGTAATCAAATTTTTAAATTAAGTAATCAGAAAAAGAAGTTAATTTGACCCATGCTGGGCACTGGACGCCATCGGAACAAACACGCGGTGCTAGCGTTACTCGATGGAATCCAGCTCCATCTGCCCATATGGGTGAAAAAATTACGTAATCAGTCTGATGTCCGACAGTACACACGATACACAGTATGGGGGGACTATTATTTTAATGAAGTAATGATAATTAATTAAGTTATAAAAGGTTAAATAGAACAGCCTGCCAGCGAACGGTAAAAGTCATTGGCCCACATTCATCGATATATATTTACACTTATTTACAGGTATATACAACACATTTAGAGTAATAAAGCAGATATGAAACACAAAGACATGACAAGCATCATGTTATTAAGTTAAAATATTATTGTGTAGAAAAATCAGTGGGATTCAGCACGTTGTTAGAACGAATTCAAACAACCACGTGTTAAGAAAAGTAGGGCTCAGACGCGACGTATCCGAGTCCACTGCTTAATGATTTCCAACTAATTAATAATAATATAGTCAGTCATCACCTCACGGCAAATGGGTACCAAACTATTATACATTAAATAATACACTATTGAATAAACAGTTGTAGTGTGACACTAAATTGCATGTATATAAAAAAAAACCCATGTCACACTACATAAACGGCACTTGATTAATTATGGGTGATTACTTGGTTAATTAGTATGATATAGCAGTAACGCGACACAATACACAAGCATAAATGACATATTAGCATTGGTATCACATTAGAGTATATAGAAATTAATTAAATAGAATAAATGAACAACTCCATTGCCGCAAGTCGAAACACGTGGGGTACTCCCCGCACTAGAATCACTGTAATAGTTTAAATATGGTATGTACAAACAAATAAATACATTGAGATGCAATCGGAACACATTATTTACAATAGTGAACAGTCAAAAAAAACAATTAATGCTGTGTAGAAGAGGAAAATTAATTAAAGATCATGCGAGACTCACCGGGCATTACTTCGTAATTAGCCACTCATCTGTGGACTAATCACCTTACGAGTGTCGAACTTCATTGTCCACGCTGTGAAGGTATTGGTTATTAGCACACACTGTTGATAACTGTTAATCCCAGCGGGTATACACGCTGATTATCGAGAAACAGTTCACACACTAATTGATGATATTCAGTCTTGCAGGAAAATGCGTACCAATTGCAGGATTGCGCAATAATTCCAACTATTGCGCAATCAGGATTGCACTTGTAAAATGGCAAAATAACTAGCGTGGACTAATGGCAAAGTACCAAAATGCAGCACTGTTCTTTAAAAATTAATATTTAATGATATTTAATGAATAATAATTAAGTTAATTTACTAATTAAAAAGAAACTAATTAAAAAATTAAGCAATTAAAAATTTTTAATTTGCTAATTAAAGGTGAGCTAATTTTAATATTAATGGGATGACTCAATTGCACGGGGCCAATAAATTGGATAGTGCAATTGAGTTTTAAATGTGACAAGGGTAAACCCTTAATCACAAGTTTCCAAACGAGGGCGATTAAACGAAATCGCGCTCGCGCGCGGGTTAGATTAAGCTGATAAGAACAGAGTTCTGTACGTAATAGTCACTAATCACACGGAATAACCATTAGGGTCACCGAACAAGACAGTGATGGTTACGACTTTACTAATGTCACTCTAAGTTTCATAGTCCAGATCAATAATGAAAAGGAAAGTCAACTTAGTACTTAAGGTATCTAACATTGGCATTGGAGGCCACAAGCACAAGTATGTGGGAAGCATTTCACTTTAAGAGAAATATGGGAAATATCTAAAGGACACAGTATTTACATATGTACAGATTAATAGGTGAATACACAGAATATGACTGGATGATGGTGAAGGTTGACAATTGCATAATCTACAAGTCCACTATGTTAGCCTCCATAGTGGGGGAGGACTCCTGGCAATGCTGGGAGATTTGAGTTGAGCATGTGTCACGATTGTCTTGAGAGTCTATTGTCGTGATCACTTGCGAATTGTCGCTGTTGACGATTGCTTCGGTTGTGCTTGGCAGTTCGAGGGGTATTGCGTTATTAGTTGTCGAGTACTGCTGAGCACCAGTCAGGTGTTGGACGTATATATCCCGACTCCACCGAATGCATTCAGACACACAGAGTTTCCTCAGGACGGCCAGGTAGCTTCTTGTGGCCACCTTTTTGAGGAAGAGATCGTTCTCTGGGTCCCATGCGCCGAGGGATCCAACAACGATTGGCACGATCTGCACGTCTTGATACCCTTGGTTTTTGTAGAGGGGTATCAGTTCTTGGTACTTGGTTGTTTTCCGTTCGCGTGCAAGCCGGAATGCGTCCCTGCGGTTCTCAAATGGGACGGTGACGTCGACTATATAGATCGTGCCATCGATCTCGGCGACTAAGTCTGGTCGGAGATGGTTCGGACCAATTGCTTGGTTCTCCGACAGGATGGTGCCTCTGTAGGCGATTGCAGTCTCAATTCGTGCCAGGACCGCGTTGTGACGCATTTGCCAGGCTGCGGAGTAGGAGGTACAGTGGTTCAACACATGCGGGAGTGTTTCAACCCACTTGCCACATCTCCTACAATTGCGGTCAGCTGGCAGAGGTCCGTTCTTGTTTGCGTTGAGCGGCACAAGATTGAGGCGTGCTTTATGCACGAATCGCCAGTCGGCAAACCTGGTGTATTTACCATCAAATAGAAAGTGCGAACTGGCCGGAGCCATCGCCACGCAATCCATCGCCTTTCCCTGGGAGGGTTGGGCTAGAAGACACTGGGTCTCACGAACCTGAAAGTTATCGTGAAACCCGCGCATCACCTTCCTCCTCTGGGTGGAGAGAGAGAGAGAGAGGTGATGTTCTCATCACCAAAGGCAATGGATGGTTGACTATTTGTAAAGGACCAGGTTACCTGTTGCCGGTCAGAGGCCTTTCGGGCCAACGTCCAAGTGTTGGACAGTTGGTTAGTAGAGCCCGCGAACTCACCTTCCATACATCCACTTAGGAAGCTACCAAGATCACCGTCAGACGGCGATCTCCCTAAGCGATGACTTACCGTCCTGGTCAATTGGCCCAAAGCTTGTAAGGCTACCTCTTCGTCCTTAGAGGTGAGCAGCTTAAAGGCCGAATCAACCAGGTAGAAATCAGAATCCTGAGCTGCCGACGGCAAGCCGCAGCAGCCAAGTTTCCGATTCCCATGGATGTAGTGATTCGATGCGTTGGAAGGGAGCGAGAGAATGTTCTTGATTTCTCTCCTCGCAGCAAGATCAACTTCAGCCCAACCTGTTTTACCAAGTTGTGCTGTGCGCATGGCAAAGGACATCGTTGGAAACATGAACGTCTTCAATGCATCCAACTTTTGCCATTGCGACAACTGCGAGCCGCTAATTTTCTCAAGTAATGAGAGGGCCTCATTCGCCGTGCGGAAGTTCTTCTGCAGGAAGAATCCCGCCGGTTTTCCTAGAGAGAGAGATATTGGTATTCCTCACCATCTTCAAGAGCGGAGACAGGCACTCCGTCAAGTAAGAAGGTGGAATTACGCGAGCCCGTTGGGACTCGTCCTGAGAGGTGTAAGGTGGCGCATTTCCTCGGATTGAGGTGGAGGCAAAGGGCTCTTAGTTCATCAGACGTGGTTAGCAACAACTCTTGCAGCTCGGCTGCAGAGTCCGACATGAGCACAATGTCGTCGGCAAATGCCAAGACGGCTCTGTGCTCGCGGTTCTCCTGGATCTTCTGGAGAACCTTGTCGATCGCGAGGTTGAACAATATCCCACTAAGAGGACAGCCTTGCTTCACACCGCTCAAGATTTTGATCGGTGGAGTGGGCCCCTCTTCAGTGAGGACACGGGTGGTTGATCCCTCGTAGATGTTGGATATTAACGTAATGAAGTCAACATCTACTCCACAGGCCATTAGCGAGTCTAAAATGACCTGTTTGGGGACCGAACCAAAGGCGTTAGAAATGTCTAACCACGCTGTGAATTTGTCTGATTTGGCGCGTCGGGCAGACTCCAGGTGTTGGGACAGCAAGAAGTTATGCTCCAACACGCCATCAAACGGTGAAAACCCCTTCTGCGCGGATGAAAGCACTTCATTCATCTCACACCAGTCGGAAAGTTTGCGCGCCATGCACTTTGTGAATAATTTATAGATGGTATTCGACAGGGAGATCGGCCTCCAGTTGTCCAACCTATCCAACTCACCTTTTTTATGGATGAGTATGGTTCGGGAGGATTTCCAAGAGGTAGGTATGTCAGCTACCTGTAGGCAGATATTAAATATCTTAGTGAGGATGGTACAGGAGGGGTCGATTTCTCTCCAGTGCCTGTAGCTGATTAAGTCCTCACCCGGCGATGAATTTTCACACGAGCGAAGACAGTCAGCCACAAAGTCCTTAGAGAGAATCTCAACGACCGGTGGTCTGGTCGGAGGCTCAGGGAGTGGCCTTTCTGCAGGGGAGCCAACAGTCTCCCAGATGCCCTTGAAGTAGTTGAATGTTTCCTCCAACTTCACGGGGCATCGGGCAGAAGATGGTTGTGTGAGAGCTCTCACACACTTCCTCCTGTTCCATCGGTAGCAACTTTGTACCTTTTGTGGGTTGGCCAAGTCCAACCCACCCGATCGATTGCCTGTCGAATTATTACTGCTAGGTGGGGCGCTGAGCCGAAAGTGGTCTTGTACTGCCTGGACAACACCCTGGGTAATGTCATTGAAGATCAACATACGGTTGTCGATCTCCTCGACCTCCAGGAGTGCGTCCAGTGGCTCTATAAACGAGCTGAGAGTGCATGGTCACGCAAGGTCAATCCTTCCTCTCAGACTCGCATGATCGTCGCCGTCGGTCGTTGCCACATCCATGACAGGGGCTGTTGGGCTGTCGGGGACAGGCGCCAGTGGTCTTGTTCCTGGCTCACCTGTCAGAATGGGCGCTAGCTTCTTTTTCTTTTTGTCTCTCCGAGCCTTGGGTCCTTCAATAACTCGGAGTTTCGGTAGCTTCTCTTGTATCACCTTCCTTTTGTGATACTTTTCATGGTTGAGAAGGCCGTTCTTGGTAGTGAAGATGACCCCACACTCAACACATGGCCAGTTGCAACCGCTGGAATCGGTTGTTGCAAACGACAGGACACCGTCTAGGCAGGGGTGTAAAGCCGGCTTCGACTGTATCCTGCGATTACAGAACGCACACCAATATTCCACACGGTGGTTAGGCAGTCGGTGGAAAGACGTAAGATGTTTCTTCACCGACGTGTTAGTGGTATACCAGTTCGCCGTGCGGAACGAGTGTGTGCAATTCACAACTGGGCATGGTAGGACCTGAGGGAGTGGGAATCTGAGTCGTAGGGTCTCACCCACCATCGCAACTCCTCCACGTATCGGGGAACCACCTCCCGTCCGTGTCGGAGCTGTGTGGGCAGCAATTGGAGCTGTGTCCACATCTTGATCTTCAATTGGGTCATGGCGGTCAGTACTTCTGGGGTTAGCTCGCCCCACTGACACACCGTGGTCCCTAAGACGATGGTATGTGAGCCCTTTTCTAGTTTTACAATTCAAATTGCAGGTTTCGCATACTGTTTCGTTTCCATGCTGCTTCTTGCCCTTCGTTGTTACAGCTGCTCCTAGTAGTTCAGTCGGGCTGTCTGGGCAAGTGACATGGAATTGGGTGGACTCTGTACGGTTTGGAGAGTCCACAGTCTTGTTCTTCTTAGACTTTACGATTTTTGTGCGAGTCGGTCCTGCATTTTTGATTACGATCCGTTGGTTGTGCTTGAGGCGAATGTGTTCAGCCAGGGAAGACTTCTGGTTAATGAACAGAGCACAGTCCGGGCACCAGGTAGCGGACGAAGTATGGGCAGTAGGTTCCACTATGACCACGGGTGCGTTCGTAGTAGGCACCGTGTGACACTGGATGAGGTGTTCATCCAGGGCAGCCTGTGTTAGGAAAACCAGTGGGTTCTTAACGCTGCATGCAACACAGGAGAAGTGATCCCCCGATCTTTTTGGGGGGCTCCCCGGGTGTGCATTCACACGGGAGATGTCATCAGCAGGGCGTCGGGGCTTCGGTGGCGGTCTTACTTTGTGGAAGTTCCAGGTGTGGTAGGTCAGTGTCCGTTCTGAGCCGAATAGCCGTTCACAGAACCCACACCTGAAGGGGCCATCGAGTTTACGAGCGCTGATCCTTCCTGCATGCTCTTCGATTGAAGGTGTCACCCCTGGTGTCGAGGTGGTCAAAGAAGACGCATTCTCGGTGCCCGGTGACAGCTTCCGGAAGTGTTTTTTCAAGTAGTGTTGCTCAAGCGTTGTGGCCAGGTGGATCCTCCTGTCACAATGCCTGCAGTACACTAGTTGAGTCTTCGCAGGTTTTGCCTTTATTTCTTTTTTCTTCGCCCATGTTCTTTTTTGGGCGGTATCACCTCTATTTTGGAGGTTTGCCTCAGTTTTCTTAGTGTCGGCAGGAGCCGTATCATTCACAGTAAGATTCTTGGTTCCAGTGGGCTCATTTCCGCTGGAGCGGCCTTGCATCTTCACAAGCTTCGCCGATTTTGTCACCACATCCTTAGCTGGGGTTTCCTTAACCTCCACTTGGCAGGTAGCCTCGTGGTCGTCTCTACCCTTTTCCGTGTAAAATTTCTTGGGGCAAGTGGAGCAGTGCCAAAGTTTTGACACAGAGGCACGCTTTTCCTTGCCCGCCTTGGCAGTTGCCGCATAAGTCGGGGGACCAAAAGCACGGCTGGGTGGAGAACCAGTGAGTTTCTCCTGCCAAGTCGAAAGTAGGTCGTTGAGGTCCGCCTCCGATTGTTGTGACAAGTCACCTGCGAGGATGATGTCCAATACAGAGGGGGAGTTCGACCTTTGGGATGTGGCGTCATCATCTACTGGAGCCCGTGGAGAATCGGGAGTGGTTCTCGATACACCTTCTACCATGGCAGGAATAACATCTGCCATGGGTGGGGTGATTGGTGAGGAGCCAGTTCTTCTCCCAATGATATGTTACGGCCTGGTGAGTGACCATCAGTATTGCGCATAGAAATTGGCACGTCATGAGTGGGTGAGCTTGGTACAGTCTGTATTCCAATGTCACCCACTGGTTGTAGGGCCATTCTGGGCTGACGTATCCCGTTCGTTGATCAGCAATGTTCCTGATTGGGTACCAATTTCTTTTATGGGTGAGTGTTCCAATTGCGATACTATGTGGTCACTCACAGGCAATAAACTGGGAATTGAAGGTGGGTCAGCATCATAGGCTACCAGATCTACTATCTGGGTCAAGGCCTCTGTGACATGTCTTGTCGGGGAGAAGTCCTCAACCCAGTGTTTCGCTGGTGCAAACGGGTGCTTTGGGCTGACCCGTGGTGTCCGAGCTTCACTTTGTGAAGCTTCATTGCCCGAGTTGGGGCTGGAAATGGGAGAGTGGATCTCCTCCGGTGTTTGATGCAGGGGCGGAGTAGGATCAGTGGCAACTAGTACTTCAGCACTTGGTATAGAGGAATTCATGGCCTCTCTATTTGCTGCTTCAAGTGCCTTAGTCAGCTGGTGCTCGACTTTACGTCGCCTCGCGGATGCTGGATGTTGAAGTACATGTGGCATCAACATGTGTATGTCTTTGACATAGTATCCGCATAAGAGGCAGCAGCAGCTTGTTGTTTTACTCTCCATTTCACGCACAATACCCCTCGTACGCGACGCAATAGGAGATGGCGAAGTTTTAGTTTCGTCACTATTCGGTTGTGACATGATAGTTCTATTGAGAGTTATTATTGGCAGGTTGGTAAGTATTGTTCACTTTGTCTAGATTGTTCGTGCACGTTGAAAGATACACACGTTTTGTGGGATCTGTTTTTATCAAGGTACGAAAAAAATTCACTGCTTCTCGACAGTGCCCGGCAAGCCTCGCATTACATAGTAAAACAGAATAACATTTGATAACCCACATTCAACAATATCAATAAACACATACAAAATGTCGCATTACACTCTAGTATGGTAGAGAGAGAGTAAATGTAGGTTATACATACTGTGCACTCCATCCAACAGGTTGGGTCACTGCAAGATGTACGGTTCATTTGATGCGTATAGCCCCATCCAATCTGAAAATTACCCCCCCCCCCCAATATGGGAACCTGGAAATAATCTCTGAAAAAGAAGGAAATCCAGGCCTCCCGTTCCTTTAAGCAAATAGTATGCAATTAGGGGATAGGAAAGGGGGACAACACCTATTTGGGTTGCCAGGAAGTAAGTGTTGAGTGGAGAAAATTTATTTTATGTGTGGGCAGCACCTATTTGGGAATCCAGAAAGTAGGTGCTCCCATTCACAGTTAAGAAGGGATAAGTTAGAGGCATTTAAGCATGTGGAACACATAAGTACTATCAGCAGTGACACAGATCTACAAATAACCAGGGGCAGAGTGCACCCCCTTCTACACAGCGATATGGACCGATTGCATCTCACAAATTGGGGTCCACATGTGACATGATGGAACGGTGAATGTGTTAAAGAAACAGCCGCTCCAATGGAAGCAATAATAGTAAAGTAGTATGTTAATAAACTGGGATGTGGCGTTTAATAAGGTCAATCAATGCTCACGGGGGATCGAATGAGTCCAGTCTGCAAGACTCGTGCGTTGGAAACTGACAGTGTACTCCCGTAGGGGGAAAAATGCACCATATTGCAGACTGAAAGGAGGTTTGTATATTAGTGGGAAGGTATGCCCACTAATTGTACTGTGCCAAAATTTTTATGTTGTAGCACAAAAATTATAATAGTTAGACCTGAATGGTTAAAAAGGTGCACTTTTTTCAGGCTATGGACAATAATTTAGTGTCCAAGCCCTCCCCCTTCCCGCGGATATGATCAAAAGGTGCGGGGGAGTAGTATCATTCCAACGACACCAAGAGTGAGACGATCCGAGTTGTGGTTCGTGAGATATGGGAAAATAAATAAATGGCTATGGGGAGTCGGATATTAAATATGGATTATGAATGGGGTGGTTGAATTAAAAGGTTTATATTGTAGGTACTAATGCAGGTATCGTGTCGAAATTTACGTAACACATACTCTTGGAGCACATGGGATCGGCTGAAGGATGTTTCGTTGGTCTTGAGGAATAGGTGTCACACTATTGCACTGGACTCGCATAGGGGGGGGCGAAGGAATTATCATTCGTAGGTTGAAT
>BMAO01024174.1:0-27045 GCA_019973975.1 Trichonephila clavata
CCCATTCTTTTTCATCATGATTCGATGGGTTTTTTTTGTATTAATGACAGAACAAACTCAAGCGACGATTCATTAATTTTTTTTCTCGTCCTGAAAAAATAAAATTCCCCTATACAGCTTCATAGTTTTTTTTCCCGTTTGGCTTACTTGAAAAAGGTGGAAACCGGTTACCTGCTTCTGTTACTAATTATAACTTGGTAATGATTAAGATATCATTAAAGCCGCTCATTACTTTAAATCTGGTCAGTTTGTTGAATGATACTGAAAAGATATTGGTTGATCTGGAATATTTTTAATGCCTACGAAATATCCCATTTTCTAGCGTACTAGAAAACAATTTCAATATACAGTAGAACGTCATTTATCCGAACGTTTATTATCCGGAGCGTCAAATATCCGAACCAAAGTCCGGATACGTTTTCGAACAGTGCAATGCTCAACATTTGTTTCCTGTAAGGCTAAAAGTGACCGGAAAACCCAAGGTGAGGGGTATTGGGGAATTTCAGTTGTGTGATTTGGTAAACATCTGCGCGGAATATTAGGTCAGTTTGTGAGGGGGTGTATACGTGCTCTTTTGTTGAGTTTTGATGATGTAGAAACCTGGATAGCATGAAATGCAAAAGACTGTGGATTTCAAATGCTAAATAATAACGAGATAGTCACTTCCGTGCAAGAAGAATCCGATCATGTCGACAATGAAACGGATCAAGTGAGGACAACAACGAAAGTAACAAGGGTTCATCAAATGCTGACGCGTTTCTGCGTTACAGACAGCTATGGAGTGGTACGAACAACCATCAGAGTGCTATCTTACTCAACTACTGCTGTTCAAGAGAATCGGAGACCTTGCAGTGGAAAAACGAAGGTGTACAATGGTACAGCGAAAAATAAGTGATTATTTTCCACAATAAAGGTAAAATTGCGACATTTTGCACCTATTTTGCTTTTTGTTTCAAGCACGTTTCCCGCATGTGATGATTTTCAATATTTGTGTAGTGTCCAGTATCATATACTGCATGGATCGCATTCGGTTTTCGGTTATCTCATCAATCGTGTATCCGAATGGTGTCCCGTCCCATTTGATTTGGATAAACGATGTTCTACTGTAACAACTTTTTCAGAGAATACATTCACGTTCGTGCGGTTCGTTGTGCACTCTATTATCATTATAGAGACTATATATATCACATAAAATAAGTTTATTCAAATTGTGCAGTATTACATAGATCAAATCATCCTTGATACAATATAATGGTGTATCTCTTCCGTATTTCACAAAATTTAAATTAATATTAACTAGTATAGATGAAGTAGTTGTATTCCACATAAATATTACAGAATATGTTATATAGACACACATATATATATATATAGAGAGAGAGAGAGAGAGAGAGAGAGATGTGGCATGTAACGATAAAGAAAAAGCTTTATCCCATACAACTGTCTGACTTCTGTTTATATTACAACCGGCATATACAACGAAACATCACCAGTATTTACTCTCTCTCTCTCTCTATATATATAGTATATATATATATATATATATATATATATCCCATGCAAACACACACACACAAATTCTTTTTCGGCTCCCGATATCTTAACATTGTATAGTTTTGACCATCCAGAAGCTGTTGAATCATGCGATTTCAAATAAAGGCTTTTCTGATTGGTCAGAAAACGCAGGGGATGCAATATTGCATCATACTGTTTTAAAAACGCTAATATTTCAGTTTGAATGAGATAAAGTTTTGATTATTTCCTGTTAAGTGGATAGTATAAAAAAACATATCGCTTGAATCCTGGGAAGGTTCAAGACCGTTATGGAATAAAATCCCTCGTGAGAAAGTTTTAGTGAATTATGTCACCCTCTTCTTCTCACACGCACGAATACGCACGTGCACAAACACATTTGTCGCTTATAACTTTTTTTGAAAAAAAAAAGATATTTTGTTAAATTTTAAATTACGATGCATTGGTTGGTTGATTTTGATTTGTTGGTTGTCTTGCAACGTGACATTGAATTCTAGAAAGATTGTCAAATACATTTTTTTGATTAACCCCTTCTCTGTCGGAGTCGCATCTCATACGTTTGGCAATTTCGTGCCCGTATAGTCGGCGTCGCATGTCATGCGACGAAGGAAAAAAGTGCATCACTGAAATTGAATTGGTCGCTACGCTGACGCCTCTGTGAATTCTGCGATATTTTTTTGTATTTCCGAATATTTCTAAGAGTTGGCGCAACTAGTACTACTTTTTTCACAATTTTCCAAGCAAGATTTCCCGCTCAAACCCAAACAGAATCGTTTTGTACTTTCTATAAATTCGCTCTCGCTAGTGTAATTTTTACACGTCAAAATTGCTTTTATGATGGATTCGGAGAGTAAGTCTGAGGACAGTGAATTTAATATTTCTAATTCGGAAGATGATAGCTCTGATTTATCAACTGATGATATTTTTTCTGAGTCTAGTGAACCTGGAGATGATGATATAAGCTCAGCGAGGATGTGGGTAGAAGAGAAAACAGTGTGTCCTGCTACTCCTTGTTTTGATTTTACAGAAAACCCTGGAATATTGGTAAACTTTAGTGATGATAATTTGATTCAATATTTTGAGTATTTTTTCGATGGTTCTATGTTCCAGCTGATAGTGGAGGAAACTAATGTATATGTTGAACAATGCTTTCATTCCCAGAAATCTAAAATGCATTCAAAGCAGCGGGAATGGTGTGCAACTTGTAAGAAAGAAGTCAGAATGTTATTGTGTATTTGGATCATGCAGGGCATAGTAAAAAAGCCAGTTGAACAGTGGTATTGGTCAAATGATGAAAAATTGTTTACTCCTTTCTTCCGAAATATTTTTTACATAATTTTAATAGTTTTTTTATGTACATATTTTTTGTGTTACTTTTATTTCTCAAATATTAACCTCAAACAATAACATAAATAATATAGTATATTTTCTTAAGCCTAAATCTTGATGCATTGCAGTGAAAACTGGAGATCAGTAGATGAGATATAATATATTGGACCACCCGTAAGTCTAGAAAAAACTGCTTTCTGACAAAAAAAATTGCATTTTTAAATTTAGACTAGAGTACATTTTCAGCAATAAAAAAAAAAATGTTTTTTTTGGACCGGAAATTCGAAAAAAAATCCGACAGAGAACAATTGTAAAAACAATTTATGTAAATTTAAGATATAAGACTGGTTGCGAAAACTTTTTAAAAAAAAAAGATATGGAGTTTTTTTTTGTTGCTATTTTTAGATTTGTTTAGTGCATTTTAAGAAAAATGTGCTAAAATTAAGAAGAGGAAAAGAAATTATTATTACTAAAAATGGGAAAAAATAGGTAAAAATTGACAAAAAATAGTACAAACGCGGCCCATTCTGTACCAAAGGTTTATGAACAAATTTCAATTTTTTTCAATCTAATAAGTTGCCATATTATTCAATTTTTAAATGACTTTCAGGATAAGATATGTTTTCTTTTTTTACAAAAACTAGAGCACTTTTTCTTGGTTACTATATGAAAATGCTTAAAAAGACGGTGATTATATTCACATAAGGGACTGTAAATTTTGTAATAAAACAGTGATTGATAAATCTGAAGGTTAAAACAATTCTACTATTATACAGAACTTACACAAAAAATTTCACAGTTAATTATAATCAAAACTTTTTTAGCATTAGCTGACCCCGTTCGATTATTTTCAAAAAATCACATTTCGAGTAAAACGCGTTTTAAAGTATGACATCTTGCTTAAAGTAAAGGGGCATCTGCTTTTACTAAAACACTTGTAGTTTTTGTTCTGGTAAACGGAAAATGATAAACTTGGTATTTTTATAAAGCTAACAAGATGGCCCATAGAATAAAATCATAAAAAAAATTTGTCAATTTTTGGCAAAATTCACAGTTTTAGTGTAGTCGGATACCTTAAAATAAGACACTGCAAGGAAAATAAAATACACAGACGCTAAGAATTTAAAGCTACAAGTTACAAAAAGGAAATTACTTTTTTTTTAACTCGCTGTATATAATCATTGAAAATTATCTTATAAGTATTATATATAAACACTTACAAACATAACAAAAAACAGATATTAACCGACTTCTATTTTGATCTAGTTAAAGACATGCAATAAATTCAAACAAATACATTCAAGAAAATATTTAAAAAATGTTTTTCTCTGTATATCATAATTTAAATTATTATAAATAGTTTTTTTTTGTTTTTTTGTTATTTATCTCTCCACACAAACATTAAAGACAAAAATACAACCTTCTCAAATCAAACATTTTAACAAACCCAGCTTCGAAAAAAACTCAAGAGAGCGTAGAAAAATACTCCCCCCCCTCAATACTTCGTATCTCGTTCAAAATTCAATCCACAACACAACAAAATATTCTGTCCACATATAAATTTCTTTTTATTCTCGACATTCTAATCTTCGAAATCGGTCCCCGTTCTGAGGAGACACCGCTGATTACGATGATAATGTGATTTTCCACGCTCTAGGATTGTTCTTTGGAGGGGTTTGTCATATTTATGCTAATTTCTCAATGAAAGTTGACAGTGCAGATGAGGAACATTCTAACAAGACACGAATACGACCAAAATGGCGCTATTTTTATTTTTGTTTTATTCGCCAACGTGGCTGTTGGGCTCGAAAAAGAATATCCCATGCATATTAAATTTCCCATAGGCAGAAAAAGGGTTTAGCGTCGGGTATTGCGAAATGGCTTATAATTTAACTGGAGGGTGGGAAAGGCATCGCCAATAAATGACATCGAACAAGATGGAAGCCATTTTTTCTTCAGAATTTTTCCTTTTCCTTTAAGGAGATGTGTAAATGTTTGTGAACAATTTTAACTCACACAAGATTACTGGTCGTTAGCCATTCAGTGTTTGATTGCCATATTGAGCAGGGGAAATATTTATAAAATTTGAATAAATATGTATCAACAATTTCGATGTTTAAGTATTTTAAATGAATTGTTTCACTCCAAATTATTATTGCCAAAATATTGGTTTTAATTTCGATGAAGATTTCTCGAAAGTCTTTTGAAGTTTTTTTTTTGAACCGTGAGTGGTAAGGAGATTGTTGTAAAACTTTTTTGAGCTCATTATTAAATAAAATTTGTTATTAAATAATATTTACTCTTCTGTACCATTGCACAGTAAAGAACATTACAATTGCAACTGAGAGATACACAGTATGTATATTTTTTCCCCTACAAATAAAAGAAAAAGATTAAAGTTTTCATAATGTGCATTTATTAGGTAATTAAGAAATTTCAAATACTTTCAGGAGAATTTTATTTAATTTTCGAAGAAAATTACTTGTTATTAAAAAAGGCTTTCTTTCAACTAATTCACGTTAAGTTTGGTAAATAACATGACTTTTTCAAAAAAAGATGTTATTTGCATAAATATATTATCCAATTAAAAAATTCAAAATAATTTATATGTGTTGAAAATGCTTGAACTCTTTTCCATTTTTCATTATTCAATAAGGAAAAAAGATTTTTAATCTAAGAAAACTCTTATAGTGTTGTGAAAGAAACCTGAATAAAATATATTTATAGCCAGGATATTTTAATTTAATAGTTTGAAATCGAATAGTGTTCGATCTTGAAAACAATACATATGATTAACCTTATGATGCTTGAAGACTTTCATTCTTAGTAAATCTTAGTAAATAAAGCTTGAGATCCACTTGGGAATGGATGCAGTTAATGAAAAAATCACCAAAAAACATAAAGAAAACAGATTTTTTGTATATTGATGCATTTTTATGTCACAAAATAGCTACATTTTTCTAGCATAAATTTAGCCGTATATACGAAAATACAAACAATATTCGTTATTCTTATCTTGTTTCTATTCGAAAATAAGTTTTGCTATATGTTTTTATTAATTTTTAAATAAATAATCATAATTCGTATCATTCGCCGAAATGAAATTGTACTGAGATGGAACACCAAGAATGAAAATTGATACAGATAAAGAAATATATAAATTGTATAAGATTCTATTGTTGTCTATTAAAAATAATAACGTGTTAGTAAAAATTCTATAATTTATGCAGAAAAAATGACGCACTCTAAATAGTGAAAAATCACATAAAATGAAATTTAAATGATCATAATTTCATTTTCTTATTATTTGAATTTATTTAATTTAATAAAACTCTAAAAAAGAATTGAAAACTTGTATTTACATTTATGTATTTAACTTTGGTACTCTAAACAATTTTCCTTTATTTAACATAGAGCACTTACATTAATATTAAATTAATACAAGTTTTAATTAATAACTAAAATAGAATTAAGAGTGCATACATATAGCCTCAAGAAATATTAAAAACCTCAGTTTAAAAAAAATTCTAGAAAAATTCATTAATTCCTTTCCGTTACGAATAATAATACACGTATTTGCTTATGGCTAGATAATTCGAAATCGTAAGGTCCTTAATCATATTAAGGTAAATCAGCCATTTTAAAAAAAAAGGAAAGGAAAAGAAATGTAGCTTTTTCTGGAACCGCATTATTTATAAAGAATTATAAAAAGAGTTGTATATATATGCTAACACGATAGTTTTCATTCGAGAGATAACGTCAGTTTTTTTTAATTCTGACAATGTGCACACATTTATTTTTACTATATCTTATTTCGGCAGACATCTTGATGACACAAATTCAGTCACAAACGATAAAATCGAGTTGAAAAATATTTTTATCTGTAAGCAATATAGACGTACAGATGTAGATTTAATAGCCAACTTGAGATGGTTTTTAAAGAACTACTTATTAATTCAGCTCAAAGAAGTCAAGCTGCAGTCAAATAAATAGTGTAAATTCCTATATGACAAAACTGTAACAATTTAAATTCTAGAGAAAAAAATATTTCGACCAAAAACTGAAAATAAATATCGTATTTCAGCTACTGAAAGGCTTTTGTTTCTCTATTTTAAATGAAAAATATTCATTCAAAATCACATCGACAAGAAAAAAAATATTTTATAAAGAAAAAGTCAATGTTTTATTTAATAAAATTGTATCATTATTTTTTATTTAATAACAAATTTGAGTATATTTTTAGTCTAACACCTTTAGGAATTACTTATAATTGAAGTAAACTGATGAAGGACTATTGTAACAGATAAGGTCGCATGTAGTAGACTTTGCAAGACAGCCTTGTCCTTCGACAGGTTGTAGTGCTTTTTGTTTGAAAATAAATTAATAAAACTTTTTATTGCAGTTTTCATTGATGTCTAATATATTTCTGCTATTACAGTAGTTCTAATTTAATTACTATTTCTAAAATATGGAAATTCTTATTTCTTAAATATTTCTCAAGATGACATTAATTGTTTTACCCAGATTAAATTATACCATGATATACTGTTAGTATTTATAATAGAGTTAATAAGAAAATTAAAATGTTCTCGCGATAAATGTTGTACTTTTTAAAATAAAGAAATGAGAAAATTCCTATTCTAACATTAAAGCCACGTGCTACTTAAAGATTAGAACTCTATATCAGACAGTGTTCAACTTAAAAAAAAAATGTCTGATCATTAATATTACATTTTGACTTCGTTATCCTTTAGAGATGAAATAATCTATATTACAATTCTACTAATTTGTTTGTGAATCTATTGTTTCCGGTTAAAGCTTGTGATTTATCTATACGCGTCTTTCCATTACCCTTTGGGGAATTGTTTTGGACCAGTATTTTCAGCCAACCTTCTCCGAAGGGCAGAAAGCGTGATATGCAAATTAAGTTTAATATATATATTCTTTATTCGCGAGTGTGGGAGTTAGTGAATTGTGAATAGTAGAGACGTGAAGTAAAGGGGCAGTGGAACGTATACGTAAACAGTGTAAGAAGCCAGAATTTGAGATATTAAGAAAGTGATTCGATTAACTTGAAAAGAGGTATTAAAGTCAATGTGAAAGAAATAGAAGACTACAAGAGGTACTGTGATCTTAAATCAAGACGATATTTCTTAAGTTAAACTAATAGTGTGGTCATTAAATACGTAAGCTCTGTGTAAAGTCATATTAAAAGTAGAGCTGCATGATTGCGTATATTCTCCCCAACGCAATCTCGTCTCATTCCCGTTCTATTACTGATTGAGGATATCTTGTTTAAGTGTTGTTTGTGTCTGAGTTGAATATAGTGATAAATAAAATAATTGAAGTTCATCATGTCGTCTGATCATTTAGTTCCTCCCACACCTCTAGCCGGGTCACAGGGAAGAAGGACGTAAATTCTTTATAAGCTCTAAAGGTGTTTTAAACTTCACGTTCAACTAAAAAAACTATATATTATTAAGTTTTTTTAAAAAAGTTTTCAGAACATAAACTGCTGATTATCATTTGTAATGTCAAAAATCTAATGAAGATTGAAGAATTTTTTTCTCTTAAAATATGTTCCAAGTTTTATCAGGATATATGATGCCAGCCTATTTAATTTTATTTTTACTAACGTTACACTTAGCAACAGTAAAAAATATCGATGATGAACCTCGGTCAAGTAACGAGGACAACACTTGAGCAGGAAGCACACTCTAAAAACTTCCATGCCATACCTACTGGAGGCCTTTGAAGTGTAATAGACTTAACGTGTACCACTCTCTTCCACGCCCTGTAATGTGCAGAATGGCATCAGACCCATGTTAGTGCATCTTTAACATCTGCCTTCCTTCTGGGCTTTAGTGACAGTAGGACTTGGACGTACTATTTGATAGCTCCAGCCATTAGTTCATGAACATGGCCACCGGATTAACCCATTAAGTGGTTAATTTCTTAGGCAAAATGTTAAGAAAAAGTGCAGATTTTTTTATTGCATGTAATTAAGCATACTACTTAACAAAATGCGAAAATGGAAGAGTTTTGTTTTATTATTCGATTTTATATTTTTCACACTATTTGTTATTTTATGACTGTGGAACAATTTCCAAACGTTTGCTTTTTTATAAGTACACTTTGAATGTTATAAAGAATGTTTTGATCTATCTCTTAAAAGATTTTCTTTAATATTTAAAAAATCTTTCGTGTTCGTAACTTTTTTCCCCACATAGTTGAGGACTTAGTGTGTGTGTGCAGAAATATATGCACACACAATTTGAAGCCTGTTGCAATACTAAGACTTACATTGCATTGAGGACAGATATAATAACGGTTCTTTTGGATAACTATTTCATTTCCATTTCTTCTCAAACAACATATTGCACATTTTCTTGCTACATTCGACTCTAGATAATTCAAACCTTCAAAAATACAAACATCTCGATAATTCAAAGTATAAGCTCTGCCCCTAAAAAAACTCTTGATATTTCGAAATAAAATAATACGTTTTGGTATACTCAATATTTCGAAGTAAAATCTGTAGTCGGCCAGAATACAACACGCGATAATTCGAAGTGATTTAATAAATTTTTCGCTAATTCAAACACTCACTATGGTGTGGAGTCCACAGGTGTAGCACAAAGGTTGGAGTTTATTTTTTGTGTTATATTGACTCTGAGTGTCTCCCATGTAACGTAGCCCCTTGATGACCATTGGAGTTGATTGACTTCGATAACTCTGTCAGAAGCTAAAGTGTCACTAAACAAGCTACGCAACTTTTCCCTTCAAAATCATGTTGATGTGGAAATTTTTAAAGCTTCATTTATTCTAGAAAAATCTATTGACAAAGTTAGATTGAATTCCAAAAAGCAAAGAAATATAACAAATTTTTTCATTAAAAAATTAATTATGTATAGTTTGTATTCTTTTTAATATATAAATGTATTCTTTTACTACAGGACTTTTAACTTCTGTGTAATATTTATACCGTGGTATATGTACTTTTTAAAATTACTTTTAAATAATTTTATATATATATATGTGCACACAATTATTGTTTTATTACATAGTTTCAAATTTAAATGTGTTAGATAAAAATTTCTTTTCACGTATTTTGGGAGCTTTTTCCTACCCTCTTGATGATTGGAAGTTTTTAATTGGCCCCATCAACTTCGTATTATCGAGAGTAGGCTGTAGTTCCTATTTTTTATCGAATAAATTCAAAAATATAAATTCCTTTCATCAGTGAAAACTTCCCGCCTTCATCAAAAAGAATATTCCGGATGAGAAGTATTCCAGTTCAATGGGGACAAACTACATCTCTAAAAAACACGAACGCTAATAATCTCACTATGATAATTAAAAATATGTGCAAATCAAAGATAGAACGAAGAAATTATCAGCGCCAGTACAGTGTACGGGCAATCCGATTGTGGCTCGTTTTCGTTAGCCCATATGGTGTACAGACAAGACAATTAAAGTGTTAACAGCCACTTTATATTAGGCAAAGACAGCCTTGAGCAAAGTGTATTGCAACCGAATATATTCATCCACTCCCCTGGAGTTAGTTTTTGAAGAACAATAATGATTCATTTGTAATAAAGTTTTGATGGATCGTAAAATAATACAATTTTTCTTACAAAGTTCTAAGGAATATTTGAAAATCAATTGATTTCCAAAACATTACATGGAACATAAAATATTGTAGTTAAAAATAAATAAACTTACTTTCACATCTGAAAGAAATAAAGTAATGAAACCATTTAAATGTTATAAAAACGGCAGAAAAAATTAGTAATGTCAATGAATATTTCACACATTTATCCCCCAAGGGCACTCTAGTTGGTTTATTATTCTAGGTAAAAATACAAAAATTTCTGCAAGTATTTTCTCTAATTTTGTAATAATGAATACTGAAAAAAGAAATTAACCATTGTCGCCATTTTATTTTAATAAATTGTCTTGGTGTCAAAAGGACACCAGCGGACGTTTTAGTTGTAAAATCTCTCCTAATTAACCTAGAACTACAAGACTTTTTCTATGTAATCACCATGGAAAATAATATAAAAGTCACGAAATATTTTCAAATTTCCTTCAAAAATGCGGAAATGAGAACAAACTGGACAGATTCCAGTGTCCAATCGACATCAACGGGTGTTCTATTGTTAAATCTGTCAAGCTAAAAATTCTCCCGTTGGCATAGTATGATAGTAAGGAGAGGTTTCCAGCGCAGATGTTGTCTATGTCAAATGATATTGCCTCAATATTAGGATGTCCGTCGCCAATAGCACTGGTGTTTTGTAGTGCGGCATCAATAAACACTCACTCACTCAAGTACTAACATTTACAATAACTTTATCTGTAGAACTAAACTTTTAATATTTTACAATAACAATGAAGAAATATTTTAAAATCTTTTGATGAAGAATAACTTAATGCCATTCAAACCAAATCCAATTCAAATGCCTATATTTTGCAACTATTCATGAATTCTTGGAATTTAAACCGATTTTGCTAAGAGAAAGAAATTTTCAAAGAGAGTACCATTACCAAACGTAAAGTACATAATGCACCCTGCATTTCAGGAATGAATTTAAAATATACTTAAATATATTCTGCATTGATCATACCAATACAATAAACAGAGGAAAACAATTCTATTCGAAATCTTCTCTTAAAGAAGTAAAACGTTCGACAAAAATGCCTTTCTCAAGAAACAAACTTCTTGCTAATATTTTACGATAGGAGACAGAAAAATTCCATTCAAAATCCCTACTAGACACTTGAGAAGGGGGGTAGGGAAAGACTCTGCAACTTCATATCTACCCCTTTTCAAACATATTAACGGTGCGCTTACGTTACAGGGGAAAAAAAGGAATCCAAAGTCTAAGTCCCTGCGAGGTATTTTTACCATTTACCAATTCCTTAAAAGTACCCGAAAGAAAACCACTGTCGAGATCTGTTTCGGTGCAGAAGAGATTTGAATATTGATCGGCTATACCTCTTTAAAAATTTCTTCAAAAGAAAGATAAGGAGATGAAGAATGGAACACATGGCAAGTCTTTTACTTTATAAAATGCAGACTAGAAATAAGAATGGCATCGCGGGGGAGGGTTGGAGAATATGTTACGTTCGTTCCCTTTCCATTCCATTAGGGTCGTATGACACAATGTCAAGTTGACGCAAAGAAGGATACTGCATTCAATTGATGGAGAGCTTGTAATCTCCACTGCAGACAGCAGCAAGCCTCTTAAAATTCACGCCACTTTTGATGAGAGACATGGGTTAAATTATGGGAAAAGCTTTTCCGCGGGAAGAAATAGATAAAGTCTGATTTATTAGGGGATATGCAGGTATTGTCTGAGCTAGATGCTCAATTTAGGGATGCAATATTTTATACTCCGGTCTATTAATAGATACATATTTGTGCCATGATGTGGAATTTACTCAATTCAATTCAATGTTGCCAAAACGTAATTGAATATAGAATCGTGAATGTTTATCGGAAAAATATTTAAATGTAAGCATTTTAATAAAAATATAGGCAATTTAAAATCTATAAGTTATATGTATGTACAGTAGCTGTTAAACTCCCACTTCGCAGGGTTTTTCATGATGCTGTCCGAATATATACCACACACACACACACACATATATATATATATATATATTAAATTATTAAAATATAAATCTCAGCATTGAGCGTTTGATTTGTACTGGAAAAAATTCTTATAACTCACACATCTTGATTTGATAAGGACAGGACTTCAGAATAATAAATTCTAAAATTAAAGTACAATTATCTTATACGCACTCGTAACTTCTGAACTCCAAACTGGATTCCCACAAAACCCCTTTTTAGTGGATCAGTGCTCAATAAAATAAATATGCCTATCATATTTAAAGTCTAAATCTAACAGTTTAATAACGGAAAATCGGAATTTTTTTATCAATAATTCCCTGAACCTTCTTCAGGAATTGATTTCCTCAAGATACGTTCCTGAGAATTTCAACCCAAGAAAAGAAACATTCATGTCAAATTTCTAGTAGTCTTGTTGGTCTAGTAGTTTGAAAATGGGAATTCTTTTTCCAAAACGCCCGAGTAATTCTCCGTTTTCACCATATGAATAAATTCCAGTACAGTCCATTCTTATTGGATTTCTATTCAACAAAGGAAACATACTGCAACGGATCTAACCGCGTACTTCCTAATAATTCTCTTAGGGAAAATCTTTCTTTAAATATTATTCAATTGAAAACTTTCCCCCGAAGAAGAAGACGCGGTCTAAGCAGATTATGTCGTGTATTTAAGCATTAACTTTCGGTTCAACGAAAAAGAGAGAGGTTAGAAGCTAAATGATAGCAGTGAGGATTAACGCAAGGTAATAAAAAAGCTAAGCGAGAGTGTTCATTAGATCATCTATTGTTTAATATTTAAGTTTGACGATTTGTTAATTAAATAAATAAATTGGATTAGCGTTGGTTTGAAGAAGATCAACCTAGACATATTTTAGATAGATTGAAACTGTAACTGAAAAAAAAATTAAGTCGAGGCATCGCCATGAACAAATGTTCAATCGCATAGTTCATATTTCATTTGGATTTTTAGTTGCATATATATCGTACTATTTGTGAGGCGAAAACGACAATATATATTCTTATACTGTCCTTTGCATATCATTTTATTCCAATAAAAAAAAAGTCAAAATATTGAAAAAACATTTATTCTTTAGAGTATGTCTAAATCTATTTTTGCTCAAAACATTTTCACGATATTTACGAAAAAGTTACTGAAAAATATATTTTTTTAGTTCTTTCAAGAATGCATGCATAACAGTTAATTTGTCAGATAAGAAAATCAAATAATATCCTTAAATTCAGTATTTTCAAACAAAGTTTTACTTATATTTTAAAAACAAATGTCTTTGGAGCATGAGATATATTTCATATATGTGCTATCCATTAAATAAAAAATCGTGATGTTAAAGATGAAAAAAATTAATAAGTATTAAGTATTTATTTTATAAATTGGTCGATTATGAACTAGACCGAAAATTGAAATCATTCCCAATACGGATAGTTTTAAATTTCATTTACGGTTTCCGAATACGTTTGCAAGATATATTTAGAAAGAAAAAATAATAATTTCATAATTGCAAATATTTTGATAATATTTACAAATACACGATATTTCAGTACTTTTATATACTTTTTATCAAACATCTATAAAAGTATTAAAAAAAAAGCTTTATTATGAATAAAAATTATGAAAAATAAAAGTATTTTTTTTAAAAAAATTCATACATATAATTTTTAAAAGTTAATTTTATGCTATACTGCAATTAATAGCTTTTCGATTAAGATATGAACAAGAAGTTTTTTGAAATCAGATTATTTTAAAGGATATTGAGAGCTAAAGCCAGATCATTAATCTATCTAAAATTTCTTGCTTCCCACTGTTGGTTTTAAAACTTTACAAAAATCTAATTATAATAAGTTTTTTTTTGAAAGTATGTTTCTCTCTCTCTCTCTCTCTCTAAGTACTTCTATAAAACAACACATAACATTTACTCTTAACGCTGCAAAACAGTAAACGTAATTATTTAGGTTTATAATCTAGAATAATTACACTTGTATTTGATTAAAATTCTATCACGCATATTAAGATATTTAAATTTCACAATATTATAAAATATACTCTATGTTTAATATGAAATTTTTGTAACATATGTTCTTCTAATCACAGCTTTTAAATAAAAACAGTGTAGCAAAGCCAAAAAAGTAAAGAGTGGTTTTAAAATGCTAAGAACATTTTACAATAATAACTTCTCTAAAACACTCTTTTTATATCTTTATATAATTATTAATCGCGTAATAATTGTTATACATTTTACTTAAAGATAACCAGTAAATACAATAATTTCTGGAGAAAGTATAGGTCAAATCTAAATTATCACAGTAATATATACATACACTTAGCATTTGGAATAGGAGTGTAGGGTTAAGCATAGTTCAAAGGAATTAATTTTTCCCTAAATTGGACTTTATTACTAACAAAGGGTGGGGGCATGACTAAGGAAATTCATTTAGGGACGAGACTTTGTGTAAACTTATTAAATATTTTGTGCAAGTTTAAAATACGAGTAATTAATATAATAAGTAACTATAATGTTGATTTATACAGTATTATAATAATATATATAATACTCTCTTTTTGTGTAATATATTGTATTTTATATTATGAACTATTTGTAATTAATTTTAAATAAAATATTATTTAATATTTATTATAATATACTTTTATAATAAATATTATTCAATAATATTATAATAATATATTTATAAAACATAAGTATTTATATAATTAAAGTAATTATTTTATTTTTTAAAATACAAATTAATAAAATAAAAAAATAAGTTAATATTTACTAAACCTTTTTCAAACTAATTTATTTAACTGTTAAAATAATTAAATGAATTGAAAAATAGAAAAAAAAAGTTTGCTCGTTTTAAACCTTGTGACGGACCGTGAGTTAAACATGTACACTACCACCTGTGCAACTTCGTCACTGACAATCAGTAAATAAAATTTAATTGTATAAAAGCTAAGCAGGAATTTCGGAGGCTAAATTCTCTGAATTGACTGACCATTCGGCGCTATTCCTGTGAGGTTTGAACACCCTTAAAGAGTACTACTATTACACAAAGTCTCGTCCCCAATTGAATTTCCTTAGTCGTGCCCTAATTTTGAAAGCTGAAAAGAAAATAGATTCCGAAAGGTTCAGTTAGTCTCTAAAAAATTTCAAATACTACAATTATTATGTAAATATACACATAATAAGAAGGAAGAAAACTAAAAATCCATTGATCAAAAGAGTAAAAATGAAAGGATAAATTCTGAAAGGAAAAACAGGAAGATAATTTCTCAACAAGAGCCAGTATAAATATCCGTTACAAGAAACCATTAAGAATAAAATTGTTTAAAAATATTAATTTACTCCTTAAAAAATATGAAAACCATATAATTCTTTGAAAAGAAAATGTTATATTTAAACGAAAATACTTGAATAAGTAGAAAGTAAAAAGCGTACTGAATTCAAGAATTGCTATATAAGGTAACAATCAATGAAGTCTATGGAAAATAAAATAGAAATGAGTAAATATATTTAAGAAAGAAAAACAAATTTAAAAACCCTTATATAATCAATATTTATCTCTCTCTATATATAAACACAAAAGCCCTCTATTTTTTAGTTACTATCATCGTATTAGAAAAACTTATATTTAATCTAAAAAAAATAAAAAAGACTTCAAAGGTAATTTATTTTTTATTTTATGTTAACTCTTTGTATTCATAAAATAAAATATCTTTATATATAATTTTATTCTGGGCAAACATAAGTTAGAAATGTGTAACTGTTTTGCGGTAAAAAAAGGTTTAAATATTTACTATATATAATTTATATTTAAAAAAATTATAAGATTCAACAGTTTAGCAATGTATAGAGTGAGCTAATTGGCATAACTACAAATAAATTTTCTTAGTGTATTTAAAATACCTGATTATGTAACGAGGACAAAGAAAAAAAACTCCTTAATAACTTGAAACTCCTAGATATTAAATTATTTAAATTCATCCATTGTTTTTGAAAGTTTAAGGTAGAAAAAATTTCCTTTTAATCATTATCTTTAAAATAAAAAAAAAGTTTCATTAACCATTAATTTGCTTTCAGAAAAACAAGCTAAATATTTGAATCAATGGTCTGAGTAAACTAATTAGTTAAGTGAACACATATTAAGTAAACGTACTTAAAACAACTAATTATGCAACATTCTTAAGCAAAAAAAAATTATAATTTTTTTGGTGCTTGTATTTAGTATTTTTCACATTTTTAACTATTTACATATAACAGTAGTAATTGGTGTGTATTAAATTACTTCATCATCATTTTAATACATTTATAATTTAATTAGAATACTATCCAAATGAACAGAAAACATGGCAATAACTATTTAAATTTTGAATAGTTTTAGTTTTATTATAACGAAACATAATCAAATAATATTTTACAAGTTTAATTAAATTAATATTACTAATAAAACAAGACCAAATACAAATATATATATATATATATATATATGTAGGGAATAGTTTTGAACTTATAAGTACATTTTTAGTGATTAGTCCCAATAATCAATTTATATTAGATGATTTAAATTAATTAACTTTTTACCACATATAATTAATGGAGTTCAATCTATTTTCCAGAAAAAATACTTTACTATGCACTTGATTGCTTGATTTTTGCTTACATTGAATTAATTACAATTTAAGTGATTTCTTGTAGTGGCGTGAATGTTACACTCTAAGGCTATATGAGGGTTAATGACGATGAAATTTGTAATTTTGAACCAAGGTCAAATAACGAGGATGACATCGACTCTAAAATTATATATCTCACCGATGGGAGTATTTCACGTGCATCACAGCTATTATATACCGAGGGTTGTGGCGTTTCCAACCAAGATACAAAGATGTGATGTCTCTGCTCAAGGTATGCACATTCCTTTGATGTAAAAGTTAACCATAACTATGGGTGACAAATAAATAGAAAGATGAAGTTTGAACCTCTAGCCATTTCCTCTTCAAGCCCATTGTTCATTAGTAAACTAGATGCGTTCATGCTACTTTACAATTTACTGGGTCTTCATTGGCACTAGGGCTCGGATTCCTGAAATGCTTCCCACTAATCCGTGACAAGGACCACTATGCAGTAGCGGACACATGAATTTTTCAAGGAGGGGAGGGAATTCAGGACCGAATGTCCACTATTCTCGTAATATGCTCCAATAAGCCGATTATTTTGATTTTGTCAATTTTTGGGAACGAAAAACAGTAAAAAATTAAATATTGAATAAATAATTAGTACTAATTAACAAAATTAGTTATTAATAACAAATACCTAATTAAATTTTACATACTATATGCATAGGATTATAATGAAATGAAAAAAAAATCAAGGACTATGGGGGCCAGACCGAGGAGCTCCCCCCCCCCTTCCTTGTGTGTGCCACTGCTATTGTGTGGTCAAATTTATATCCAAAGTAGTAAATTACTTAATTAATGAAACAGAATTTGCAGTTTTAGCATCTGTATTCAACCTCCTATAACTTACACACTACGTGTATGGCAAGACTTAGTGCCTTGACAGATTAATAGAACATCAGATGCTCTACACAACAGGTCTTCAGTGCCACTAAGATTTGACCACCTGGCAACCACGGCCAATTCTAGTGGTAGTTGATTCCTAGATTTGAGCGTTGGGTTATTAATCTAATATCCATTATACACCATGTTAAGAATTTTGGGCCTTATTCCTCTTAATGTACAGTTGGTGTTTTGTTGAATTAACTCTTAAGCCCATGAGACTTTTCTTAAGTACCTTGGTTTACGACTATCTTGATTATGATCGTGATTTGTAATTGTCTAATGTGGTTAGTACAGCAGATAAACTACCAGACATTTTGAACCGGAGTCGGACCGAAAATTAACTTATCTCTCTCAACAAAGCTAAGAACTAGACAAGTAAGCTACCAGAAAGTTTCCAATGATAATTAACAAATTCTTAATAGATTTCGGTGAGATCAAGAGAGAGAGAGAGAGAGAGAGAGATTTGGTGTCCCTATTGAATTAGTGCCTTTTTCTGAATTCTTCAAAACTGTGTTACTCGAAATGAATTACTTTCTCTATCTAGGACAGAGGTGGCCCACCCAAATGACCCCTTAGAAGAAAAATTATAAACCCTGGGGCCGCACATAAAAATATATGTCTTTATTTCAGATTTGGGCCCCCTCTAAACATTTATTGGAGTAAAAATTTAAAACTGAATGAATTATTATTGCTTTTATTATTTTTCATGTATAAAAGAATTGATAATTTAATTATAATATGCGATGCTGTGGAGGGTCGCTGTAATGCAATACTGCTCACTTTTAAGTATGCATAAAAACAGAAGCACAGTTGCAGTTACAGTTATATATTTTGTGAAAACGGAGCAACAAAGACTATTATACTCTGATCCCAATTATGCAATAGTTGTATGATGATGGAGAGAGGCTTTATTCCTTTTTAGACGTTATTTTTTCTAGTTAATAAATATCAAAATAGTGATAAAATAAACCAGTTATAGGATGTACTTGTTACAAAACACTACACTAAAAACAAAAATATTGCACATTATAAGCTTATTTTGTAAATCTGTACTGAATTTCGTGGATGGCAAAACTATACAAATCGGGCCACTGGTTGGCCACCCCTGATCTAGGATTATTAATTTCTGCTTTTTATCAGCTTCCCATATTTAATTGGACGATTTTCAGCTGTCTCAAGAATTTATACTCCTTTCGAATTAAAACGTGTCTTCAAACATTTCATTATTATGCTCCATGAACGCTTTCGAAGTTTGTTTGTATTTACTTTACACTAAGCTTCTCCATCTTCGGTTGAATCAAAATTTGAAGGCATTTCTGAATGAACTCTTTGCTTTCTACAATATCATTGGAAGCGGTAGTAAA
Source organism: Trichonephila clavata (assembly GCA_019973975.1). Lineage (NCBI taxonomy): Eukaryota > Metazoa > Arthropoda > Arachnida > Araneae > Nephilidae > Trichonephila > Trichonephila clavata. The sequence continues at coordinate 19,435 of BMAO01024174.1, forward strand.
GTGGTGATGCTTACAAGCTCGTAACCTGCGTGTTTTGAGTTCACGCCCTAGAGTCACTGAAAAACCTGTCGTGTAGAGGGGATAAGGAACGTCAACCCTTTAAGTACTGCCAGAGTATACATCCGTCTAGCTCAACGTGCATTACGTGCCCCGGACGGATATATCCGTCCTTCCAAAATACGATACTTTTCTTTGAGCAGCTATCATTAAAATTATTCTTAAGTCTTTCGAATGCAATAAAATGACCCTGAAAGTGTGTGTGTTTGAGAAGGATTTACTTGTTTCGGAGAAAAATTGGCTTATTTCTGGCAGCACAGGATTACGGCTTACGGAACACGGCATTATTACGGCTACACTAGGAAGCGAATCGTGTAACTTTTAATCAGCAGTAAAGAGGTTAAATATTTTGTGGCTCAAAGTTCCTTCGTTGGTGTGGCGTGGTAACTTAGAGGGGGAATGACAGCTCAGATGTCATCCACATCACGTTACCAGTTCAATATAACGAGGTCCGGTGCCAATAGCTCTCATATTGCTTTGTGGTGCAACGATAACATGCACACACTCACTCAAAAATACCTTACTAATATATTTGATGTCTACTATCCTATCGAAAAATATTTCATTATTTTTCATCAGCTTTTATTACGGTATTCGCCAAAATTGAGATTTGATACAAATCTGAATAAAAATACTTGAAGAAGATTCGATCTCGTTACCTGTCTCTCCTTAAGCACATAATATGCCGCTGGAGTAAAATGATCATTTCAGTCTGGAGGGTGTTACTGGCATATAGTATAAATACTACCGTGACACATTCCTTTACCAGTGAGTTGGTAAATGAACGAATGGTTATGCTTTAATGGTGAGTTGTTGCGTCATTTGGCTCTGACGGCTTTTTGATTGCGTCATATGGGTTTGACGGCTTGGTTGCATTGGCGGCGGGTAGATGGCGCCACGAAAGCTGCGATTTTTCTTATTCAACGTCAAGGTCACCAATGTAGCAGATTCGATCTCGGTATCTTTCGTTCCGTAAGCACGTTACTTGCCACTGGACCAAAACGATCATTTCAGTCCGAAAGCTGTTACTGGCTTATATAGATATCACCGCCACATACTTTACTTTTCACAATGCAATACTAAACATCTATCCACCTACAAAGCCCCACTGTTTTCTAAATAAAATAAGACCCATTTTATGCCAACCATTATGTTTATAATGTACTTTACTGCTACTGATTTGACTGCACTGCTGCAATCAATTCTATTTTGTCCTATTCATCAGTATGTTGTCATTGGAGAAAATTTTAAATCGTCAAAATTTTTATAGAAGCGAAAGAAATAAAGAAAATGCACGTACAGCAAACGCAATAAAAATTATTAATTCGTTTTAAAATTTAAAAGTCTTATACTTTCTCGTATTTTATAAAAAGTATGTTATAATTATAGATGAATGTTATAAATTAATAGGATATAAAAGAGAGAGAGAGAGAAATAGTAACTAACACACGCCTATATAAATATATATATATTTATTCAATGTCTAACATTAAAAAAACCTAATTTTACTGAATTAAAATCTTTCAAGAAGAAATAAGTAAGAAATATTAATATAATAAACATGTTTATCAGAAAGATAATTAAAATATAGGATATTTAAGGAAAACAAATGCTCATATGAACTTTTAATCTTATTATTGTGAAGAATTTCATTATTTAAAGAACATAACATAGTATTCTAACTAAATATAATAATAAATTTATTCTCTATATACATATTTAGATAACATTAAGTTAAGAAACTAAATTCCAATTTTTTTATAGTAAAAAATTAACTACTGGTATATCTGTAATATGAGATAAATTTATGTTAAAAATTTTAATAAAATATACAGAGGCATAAAATTTTTAAAAATTATTCTTGGATAAAAATAATTGGTGTAAGCAATTCTCACAAACTCAATTTAAACTCGAAGTTTGCAGGAATAATGCTCGCATGTATATTTCAAAACATTAACTTTATTATAACAACATGCGATTAAACTTTTCACTTAAAATCTAATTGAAATTGTATTAAAAATGACATTGTCATAATAATTACAGTTTTGAGTTCTTATCATGTCATTTGGAAACTGTAATTTAAATTATATCTGAAATATATAAGAGCATTCTCTATTATTTCGCATAAGTATTAAATGCATAAGTATTTCCTAGAAATCAAAAGACAGTAACTTAACGTTCAATTTTTATTGTAATTTTAATCTTTTTTACGAAGTTTTATTATTTTCAGAACGGGTAGTTTGCGATCATACATGAAACTAATACACTATCAAATTATTGAGTGTAGTCATTTAATTCACTGATATTTAATAGTATCGGTTAAATTTAAGGCGATATATATTGTTTGACTTTCTTTATTTCCTTCTTTTCTAATTCCTTAACAGCCGATTAAAAATTACGTGATTCGCTCCCCAGTGCTATCGCTTCACATTGGTGCACGTATGCCGTGTATTGTTGTGAAAAGAAAATATATAAACATGCAAATGTTTCTCTGAAATAAAAAAAAAATTCTACAAAATTCTTGTCAAGGTCATTTTATTGGATTCCAAAGCCTTCGCAATAGTTTTACTGAAAGCAACGCAAAGAAAAGTATTGTATTTCTGAAAGACGTATATATATGTCCAAGGCAGTTAGAACATTGTTTGAGCGAGACGGATAATTAAGCCACTGGAAGTTAAAAGGTAAATTGCTCAAGCTGATTGATCTAATCTTTTTCATTCTAATTAGATATGGACTTCAACTGTGCTTTGTGAGATTAAATATATAAGGCTTCTCCCAAGTACTTCCAAAATTCGTAATAATAACGGTAAAAAACCTTTACTTGCACTAATGTTTTCAAAATTTATTTTTATCGTAGAGTTTAATAAAACTTTTTTTGCTTCCAGACACAGCAGAAATGGCAATTACTTATGATTTCTAAGCAATTATATATATATATATATATATATATTATATAAATGTATGACGATAGATGTATAATTTAATTAATTTAGGTAAGAAAATACATTGTTTCTTCAATCAATTAAAAAAAGCTAATAAATCTAGTTCAGAATTACGATAAATAGATTACTTTTTACTTACGTATAGTTTTGTTACGCATAGTTTTACGTATTACGTAGTTACGTATAGTTTTAAAAGAAATTTTTTTTAAATAGATAAGAACGTAATAAATTTAGCGTTCTCTAATTATTTTCTCAACGTATAGCTACATGTTTCAAGATTCATGAAATATTAAACACAAACATTGCATTCAATGGATGTTTTTAAACAATAGGAACTCGTATATCTGATGAATTTTACATAAGGTAATTAACTATGTTCAGAAGAATGATTTTGCAAAAACGTATAAATGAGTAATTTTTTTTGATATTTAATGTCAGCTGAATTAGAACATGCAAATAAAATTATTTTAAGAATATTATTAAAAGAAATAAAATATTAAGTTTCACTTTTTTCGCAAAAAGGAAAGAAAAAATTAAACATTTTTGAGGTAGTTTCCTTATCTGGAAAAATGTTTTTATAATAACAATTTGCCTGTATATACCTAAGACTTTTCCACAGAACCTGAGGTAAGGATTTAAGAAAAATCCATTATTTTTAGAGTTAAAATCAATTTAAATGATATCTATCCGGTATTTTTTGTTGAAATTTCTATAGTCTGATACATTAAAATATGAGAAAATCCTTTTCCAACCTTATATTTTAAAAATCCCAGTTCAGTCAGTGTATAAAAGTCTTACCGATATATAGACAAAATATTTTTACTACAGAAACATTTTTTTTAAAGAGGTCCTGAAAACATGTCCTTTTTCCTTATTTTTTTTGGCCAACAAAATGCATATAAATATTTTTTATTGTTCATTTTATATGTTTTATATACTCGTATTCAGTGGCGCACACAGGAATTTTCTAGGGTAGGTTTAGGAACGGAAGTTTATTCTCGCGCATCTTATGTTCCAATACACCACCCAACATATTCTTTTCATTTTTTTTCAATTTTCGGGAAAAAAGACAGTAAAAAATTTATTACTGATGAATCAATTAGCATTTTTTAATTAAACTAATTGTTAGTAAGAAATATTTAATTAAGTTTTACGTACTATATACATAGGAATATAATCAAACGAAAAAAATCAAGGGTTTCAGGGGGATTCGGTTTCAAGGACCCCCCCCCCCACCCCTTATGGGTGCCATTACTTGTATTCTATTTAAAATGACACTAAATATCGAAAAACTTCATTTAAATGCATTTGGTAAATCACGTTTTAGAATGTCAATGAAAATACTATTTCCTTATTTTGGATAAAAAATACACTTTAAAAATTAAAACTTGTTCAAAACCATTATTTTAGAGTTTCTAATATATAAAATTTCCATATTAAATATACTTCTGTTTTTCTTTTTATTACTTGGTTCACTTACATGCCTTCTAAACATGTAATTAAAAAAGTTGACTAACTGTATCATGAATATTGCATTTACAAATAATAAGACATTAAAGAAATCAGAATCAATTAAATAACAATTCTGCTAGCCCACGTTGCCAAAAGGCGAAAATAAAACAGAACAAAGCAGGCCATTGAATCCTAGCTTGATACGGAAAATAACCAGAGACAGTGGATCATATTTCATTCTTAATAATACTCCCAAATTCATTCTGTAAGTCCCTATGCAAATAGCCTGATCATATGATCTTCCGTAGCGCTAACGCAGTATGTAGATGCAGTTATGTTTGGTGGCTCTCGGCCGTTTGGGCCAGAGCCAAAAAAATGTAAAAGGGCTGCCTGTTTCGGAAAATGGAAGGGAGCAAAACATGGAACGGCATAAATATCGTCTGCGTATTCTGATGTCCAACTTTGGAACAAAGGATTTTGGAATTCTTTTTTGCTTTAAGGGATCCGATATTTATAAGATTCTGTATATTAAATGAGGGTGTTTTATTCATAGGGTAAGGATCAGGTGTACAGAAAATTTATTTTGGAACGAACTGTAGGAAAAAATGAACCTTTTTTTATTCATTTTACTGTAACCTTTTAAAATATGGCTCAGTGTTGTTTTAAATTCTTATTCTAAACAGAAAAAAGAGGAGTGTAGTTTGAATAAATATTTAAAAAAAGTAAAAATATTCAGACTGACATGTTTTAATTTTTCTCGGCCGGAAATACATATTTAACCTTTTTTCGTATTTACATCTTCTGAATTAAGCTAAGTTTTAAAATATATACTGAGTAATACGATTTTATGATTTTTTGTTTTGAAAAAATGTAATATTATTTATATATAAAATATATAAACGAGTCTTACAGTAGTCGCATATGATATGCAACTCTGATATGTTATCGAGGTAAAAATACGCAATAGTAACTTAAATCCTGAAAAAATGAGTCGGGTACGATTGGAAATAACTTCTATTGAATAATTATAACTTTAATAAAATTTTATTTAATTAACACCAGGAGTAGTGCAATTTTTTTTATCAAAATAATTATTCTTGTTCAATTTGGGAAGAGCGGAGACTTATGATAACTATGGTGTAATAACTATATCTGATGACCTTGTCAGATAAGTTACATGGATGATTCATGGAATAGTCCGAGTGTGACGTCAAAACACCCAAGAGTTATTGCGATTTGAAAAAAATTAAAATTGTTAAATAAAATAGTGTGGGCACTCAACAGCTGGAAACCCAACCTGTTTGTAGAGAAAAAGGAGACAAATCGAACACAGCTAGTCCTGGCCTATAGGTGTAAGTGGGGCGGAGGTAGGGCAGAAAGAAATAACGAAACTAACTCAATTAGTGTCGAGAATGAATATAGATAACTCCAAACTAAACAAAGATGGGGGGGGGTCCCCAAGTATCATCAACCCATCTCACTTAGTTCGTGACGTCACCAAAACTTCAAACCCCATAGGATTAACATGGGGTTGTTAATTTTAATAACGAAGCCCCCTCTGGCCCACTACCTTAAAACAAATTAGACAAAAAGATGTAGCTCAATTAGAGGAGAATCTATGGTTCGAGTTTCAAAGCAGAGACTCAAAAATCCTCGGAGGGATGAAGATTAAAAAATTTAAAATACTTTAAAAACGTTAAATGTGTGTGTGGAGGGGGTTGAACTAATGCTTATAGGGATATCTGTCGAATCAAGCAGGTATGGATGACCAAGATGACCCAGGATTCGAGATATAAAGGAAAAGCCTGTAGGGGGATGGAGCACCTGAGGAGGTCAATTTCTCGTATATCTCGTTACATGACGTAATTATATCAGACCTCGAAATATCAGGCCCTAACTCAATTCTAATATTACTCCTTAGAAATAACATGGGAACATGATATTTTAGTGCTGGAGCTCCCTAGGCCTACTAAAGGAGGGCTAAAGGGATAAATAGATGGGTCTCGCTGAGCAGAGCCTGTGGTCCAAATCTCAAAGCTGAGACTCAAATACCTTTCAAGATATTACAATACATGGAATGACCATATGAGTAAGCAGTTTGGTGAGAATGTACAATGGAGGCAGAGGGGTCGAATGAGCTTGGTCCAAGAGGACTGAAGGCTCAGGTGTCGAACTATTGGCAAAACTATCCAAGGGAGAGGCACCTGGGGATCGAGTCCTTGTACTTCCTAACCAAACAGGTAGTATATCGATCCCCCAAATATCAACCCCATATCATCAAAAAATGACACCATAGGATTATGGACATTGATATTTTAGTGTGTAAGTCTCTCATGCCCAATGGAGGTCATCATTACTAAAGAAACTATGAAGAGGGCGGGGACAGGTCAAGTCGATCAACGTCACCACGCGCTCCCGGTTTCCTGTTACATACTTCCGTCCCTTTTCACGAAATCACTTCCACAAATATCCAGCAACCGAGAGGAAAGATGTTACACATCAAAACCAAAGTAAAATGCTATAGAAATTTCACATTTCAGAAACTCATTAGATAAAAGTTCAATTTAATAACCTCTGAATTTAAACTATCTATTTATAGCTTAGCCTCAGATGTTCCGAAGCTTTTTTGTCTCATAGACCCTTTATCATGTTTTTCGTTTTGAAGTAGACCCCTGTTAATTAGTATTGAATTTTTGCAAATTCAGCTACATAAATGCCCTTTTTGACAGCTAGTACTACTATCCTGCTTTAAAAAATTAAATTTCTAACTGTATAATGAAGTATAGCGTTTAAAATTTAAAAGCGCATGTTAATTAATTAAATCAAAAGTAATTAGTAAATATAACTGTTAAATCTACCAAAACAACAAACAAATTATTTTAATACGAGGGATGAATTTCTATATAGCACTATAATATTAAATTTTCAACATTTGGTATTTTTTAACTTAAATCTCCTTGTTAGTAGTGTCCAGTTTCTTTCTTTCTTTTTCTTTTGGAGATAGGTAACCACGCTGAAACTCCTTCACACTAGAAAAAGGTATGAAAAATTTCCTCATGATATTCCATAAGTCAGGACAAATAATAGGTTTGACTTTTTACAGCCAAAATTGCTGGCATCCGTTTCTAAACTTTAAGGTCTTCGTTAGAGCTTATTACGA